>JBCFYV010000126.1:0-123240 GCA_039000515.1 Timema cristinae
AATTAGACGGACGTATGATTCCTTTGGACTCTAGATCATCAATCAACTCTCTAAATATCTTCATTTTTGGGGGGGCGCAAGAGTAGGGACCTGACCTCACAGGAATCTTGTCCTCCACCACAATTTCATAAGGTAATACGTCACATTTTCCAAGTCTAGGAGTAATAACATCCGAAAACCTTGAGATAATCCCATTAACCATATCTTCGTCACTATTCATAACATACATAGAAGACTTCTATTGAAGAATGACACAAAGCAATAATATTTCTTGGGGCGAATTCGAAAGACAATTCTCCACGACTAGAATTAATTATAGCACGGGTTTCCCATAAGAAATCATTACCCAAAATGATATCATAGGGGAGGGCAGGAACACAAAACAAACTTCTTTTCCAAGAAAAACCAGCTATTTTAATGGACAATTTTATCTTCTTGCTAGCCAATAACAAGTTTCCATTTCCCACAATGAATGGCCTAGTATCAATATGTTCAATAGAGATTTTCTTCGACCCAATTAAACTATCCCAAAAGGTAGAGTTGATAAATGATCCACTGGAGCCAGTATCCAGCAAGGCAGAGCCAGTCTTTGACCCAATCGTAACCACAACAACAGGAGGGAGGGGACAATTATGCTTAGAAACCTTACGCGTGGTGGGCCCCTTTTCTCCACCCCGCGTTACGCGTTTCCCGCCAAACAGTCACGTTGATAATGCCCAAAACGACCACAACGAAAACACTTGATACGAGATACATCTAATCGTTTTCCTGATCTGATAACACCAAGAGGCCTTGCTCCGCGGGTAGCAGAAATATTAAAATCAAGTGGCGTAGTTGCCGAGGCTGAAACCACACTATTTTGAGGGGAGATATTCTGAACTCGCGTTGGATAGTTTTCAAGATACTCTTTTTCTGCTAGTAACGAACCCTCAATATTACTGGCCAATGAATATAACTCTGCCAGGGTGGTTGGTCTGTGTGAGAATATAAAATGTCTCCGCGTCAACGGGGAGACATTTTCTAAAATAATTTCAACTACCTCTTCCTCCGCTAGGTTGAGATTTAATATCTCCGCGGATTCAGAGATAGCCAGTATAAACAACCGAAATGGTTCCTGAAGCCGCTGAAACCGTCGCAACTTTTCGTTACAAAGTCTCTCCTTCTCTCTCTTTGAGCATAAAGACTCAAGGATGCGACTTTTTACCATATTCCAAGGAAGACATAATTGTAAACATTCCGAAACTAGATGCGCTAAAAAACCGGAAGTTCTCCCTAAACATAACGTAAGGAACTCAATATCGCCTACAAGTCTAAGTTTAGCAATTCTATTAGCTTCTAACAGGAAATTAAACAAAGCAGAACAAGACTGGCCGTCACAAACTGGAAGTAGCTTCAAACGCTCACTAGCAACTTTACTCTGAGTTTTAGAGGCGGCAGTAACCGGCAGATAACTAACAGAAGCCCCGGGGGGAGTGATCTGCTTACGAGCCCCATCTAATTCTAAAGGACCTGACTTGCATGGTTCGGAGTGTTCCAGAGGGGGGTGGCTAATGTCATAGCTAATATTAATATTGTCTGTGTCGCTGGACTTACTGATACTTTCAGACAGCAGGGACCGCAACACACCAACAGTAGCCTCGGGGGGAAATGATATATTTCTTGCCTTGAGCTCCCGGTGAAGCTCCCCAGTTTTGAGTCCATAGACGTCCGATCTGGTGCTGATCAAGCTTCCCAGTGGGGTGGCCATGTCGGAGGATGAGTTCATGAAACAGGTCAAAAAACACAATTAGGATAGAGAAGTAACACTTACGCGCACTCTATTAGCAGAGTGGCGCAGCTTGTAATCCCTAAGCTCCAAACTAGAGGGATTCAATACATAAATATAAACAAAATCTACAGTTAAAGAAAAATAAAATAGAATATAGAGGAGCGCGCAAAGTGAATATCCTAAAGTTGTGAGTTATAAAATGCTGGACATTTAGCATGTCCCCAGCGCACGCAACTCACTCTTGTGAGTTGCGGGAAACAACGGTCCACCTTCTCAGGTTGCCTAACATATTAATATATAAAAAGGGTGAAGGCTAATCCCTCGCACCTTTTCTAGACATAGGGATAATATGGCGTAATTATGTAATAGAATAAATTCAAGTCTTAGAATCTTTTAGATTTTATTTATGCCACTTTATTAAATAATAAGCATATTATTTGAAGAGCATTTAATAATTCAGTTATATATATATTATCCAATAAAAACTTTGTTCCATAAATATTTACTCTTTTCCTTCTAATCATTACGTTATTTATTATGTACCCTAAACATATTACGCAAATACAAATATTGATGCATAACATTAATTTAATATGATCATACGTCATACAGTAAATTATGTCTCCTAACTAACACATTTTTGATGTTGTTGCGAAAATGCCACATGTTACTAAAAGTTTTAGTTCCATCAAAACTACCTAATGCCAATACCATTCAACATTAGCGCTAATAACCTACTAGCATAACTCACAATAGCCTTCGCCTATGTCCTAAACAAGGATTATAGTAATATTATAAATATCGAGGATATTTCCTAACATTACCCATTAAGTTTGTTTATTTGTTACTATTTTGGCACAAAATAGATATTAACAAAACTATCCTAAAAATAACAATCGAGAAAATAGTAAAAAAAAATATAAAGTTAAGTTGATCTATATAATAATCTAGTGCAATACTCCATTCTACCAATATTGAAAATCTCGGCACCATATTTCAAACACTTTCCCACCTTAATGTTTACCAAACCCAAAATGCCACATTTGCAATAGAGACGAAATAAAGTTAATTGGTTGAGTATAATTTTCGCGCATAATGCCTAATATCCATAACACAGAAAATGTCTGACTTTACAATACTCTCATTATAAAGTAAATCAAAAGACGAAGATTTACGCAAATACATTTATAATTAAATTTGATAAAAGATCTAAAAAAGAATTTTGACTAGTTCCCATAATTTATATTTAAAGCGAAATTGGATTTTATTCTTACATTAACATAATATGTCCGTTACGCCGACGCTTAGTCCTACATGGTGGCAGCCAAGCCCAAGAGTGACGTCTTCCAGACAGACAGACAAAAGGCAATGACGTCTTCCTCGACGGATGGTCTTTTATATGGCACACTCATCGAACAGGATAGGCACAAAGGAAGGGGGCGTGCCGGCAGAAGAACATTCTATATTATTCTGGCAAAGCCTGGCAGTTGCCATCTTCTTCTCGTTTCTTGAAGTTGGGCGGATTTATCATGGTAGCGTTGGTGCCGGGCTCTAGTGGCGAGAGGCGGAACTTGGCTCAGTCTTGGCAGTTGTTCGCTTGTGGTTCGTGTAGTCGGATGTTTGTTTGCGCAAGGTGCTCGGCAAGATTAGTGGTATTGGGTAAGTGATGTTTATACTTGACTGTCCCCATTCTGTTGACTTGGAGCAATAATTGCTACAAATTGTTGCTATTACGTAATTTACGAATATTATCCCAAACCTTAGTTGTGGGAGTGGATATTGTAAGGGTTGAAATAAATTTTCTCCATGACTCTCTTCTACTTTCACGAATGACACGGCGAGCTCGAGCACGTAGAATCCGGAATGACTCCAGATTCTCCAGAGTAGGACGGGGACGTGGCAGTTGGCCTAAAAGGCATTTGGCCTAAAAGGCGTTTGGCCTAAAGGCAGTTGGCCTAAAAGGCAGTTGGCCTAGAAAGCATTTGGCCTAAAAGGCATTTGGCCTAAAAGGCAGTTGGCCTAAAGTCATTTGGCCTAAAATGTAAATTTAAAACCTTCGGTTATCTTCGGAAAGTAAAAGGTACTGTTAGTTGTTTCATCTGAATATAGATAGCACAACTGATGCAAGGTAGTTACAATATTTCTAAAAAACATTGACAATATCCTACATACAACTAGATCAGTAGTTCACAAAACACTATATCACCTTTTTTATATATAGATTTCCGATATTATTTCCTTGTTAATATATCTCACGGTCATAAAGTTAACGAAAAACAATAAGAAAGCCCCATTCTCAACATTGTTTACGCTCGGTAAAATTATATGCGTACATTCAAATTATGGGGACTTTTGACAACTTATTCCTAAAGGCAAAATGAAAGTGGAAACCAATATTCAACCCACCCACTTTAAATTTGTCTGAAGTGACGCCCGATTTTCGTTTAGCGCTACTGAGATATATATGAACATATTTTTTTTTATCTATTGTATTAATAATTAATATATAAATAATAGTGACGCATTAAATGAATTTTGACAGTAAATATTACAATGGTCATATATATATATAAACTTAAATTATGGTTTTGACTAGATCCTTAACTCTATTATTATTATTATTATTGTTAGAATTATTATAACTATTATTATATAAAATTAGTACAGTTATTTTTTTTCAAACAGTGTAACTATTTTTATTACGGTGATATTATTAACAACATGGGCTATGTTAACACAATAGGTCCTTTGTTTAAAAACTATATACTAATTTCCTTCATAGTAATTTGCAAAGCATTCTCAGGAATTATTTCAACTTGTGAAAAAAATACAAAAGATTTTATGGAATTGTCGTTGGTCTTTTTTTAAGTCTTCATAAAACGTAAAAATACAAAATGTGGTAGCCTTTACAGGATGATAACTTCCTAGGGCAAGAAAAACGTACGATGTAAGCAAGTGGACCTCCGAAATACCAATGGCTGCAGAAGAGGCCAGAGGGATAAATCTGACGAGCTTTGGTTGGTAAAAATATCTCACCGCTAGGATCGCTTGTGTTCTCCATTCCAAAAAGTGACACTCTTATAGCCTAGAGGCTAACAGACGTGACTCAAGTTAGCCCACCAGATTGCCGAAAAAAATTTTTTTTTTGTCTAATTGTTTGTGCTCTATTTATGCTCATATGTGCCCGAACATGAACATTTGTGCTGTTAAACTGGCCATTTTAGAAAATATTTAATGTGGTAGGCCAACTTGAGCTCAAGCTAGCCCGCTTCATATTGAAAAACACAACATAACAAAATTTATTAAAGTCAATCCATTGTGTTCCATTTGTGCTCATATGTGCCCGAAAATGAACATTTGTGCTTTAAAATTAGAAAATCTAGAGAACATTTAATGTGGCGGGCTAACTTGAACCTTCCCTATATCATAAACTGTAGAAAAATACAGTTCAAACTGGCCAGCCACATTTTTAAATATCAATGTAACAAAATTCTGTATTCACCATTCGTTTGTTCTTAGTTTTTGTTCATATGTGCCCGAAAATTAACGTTAGGTCTGTGAATCTAGGCCTTTTAGATAAAATTTAATGAAGGCGATGCAACTAGAGCTCAAGCTAGCCCACCACATTAACTGTTTTCTAGATTTTCTAATTATAGAGCACAAATACTCATTTTTGGGCACATATGAGCACAAACGAAAAACAAACGAATGGTGAATACAGAATTTTGTTACATTGATATTTAAAAATGTGGCGGGCCTGCTTGAATTCAATTTTTCTACAGGTTATGGTATAAGGAAGACTCAAGTTAGCCCGCCACATTAATTGTTCTTTAGATTTTATAATTTTAAAGCACAAATGTTCATTTTCGGGCACATATGAGCACAAATGGAGCACAATGGATTGACTTTAATAAATTTTGTTATGTTGCGTTTTTCAATATGTGGTGGGCTAGCTTGAGCTCAAGTTGGCCCACCACATTAAATATTTTCTAAATTGGCCAGTTTCACAGCACAAATGTTCATGTTCGGGCACATATGAGCACAAATAGAGCACAAACGATTAGACAAAAATTGTTTTTTCAGCAATGTGGCGGGCCAACTTGAGTTACGTGGCAAACAGGCTAAATCTTCTCTTTCTCTCTTCTCCGTCGCACTCTACAAGAGACTTTGAAGGGTGGGATTAGGCAGCAGTCCTTTCCTTCCTCCATTCCTAATAATAGCAAACGACCTTGAAGTAAACCATAACAAAAATTCATTGTTCCCGGCAACTTTCCTTTGGTTCTTTTTCAAACCCACTAACATAATTTGTTTTGAGTTTCACAAGTTGTTGGCGGGTACCTCTGTCTTGCTTCATCCTTTGCTTTATATAGATTAAATAATGTATTGATTTGTATATATTTGTGTAAAGTTTAGTGATATCTAATTTTTTTAAATATGTATTTCATCTTCATTTTTGAAAGAAAGATTTTTACTATAAAATAATGAATCGAGGACAAAAATGTGCATACCGCGCCTGCTCAATTACACGTTGTACTTAAGGTAATTTTTCCTAAATGGTTTCCCGTTTTCCCACGCAAACGAGGGTACTTCTCATAATTCTATCTTCCTCATACCTACCTTCTAATTGCTATTAAATGTGGAAAGCATTGACTGGCGTGAAGATACAATGAAAAAACAACACTACTAGAGATTACTCTATTTACTTGAAAAACATATTTCAGACAGTGAAAATACATCATATTCAAATATAACAAATGTACATTTTTGTATAATTATAATTACATTTAAACTTTATTTAACATTTTTAAGATAAATACTATACTTACTATGTTGACTTAATAATATAAAATGAGAGACTCCTTTAACACACTGGCTCAAAAAGTATTCATTATTAATCTCTCTCTCTCTCTCTCTCTCTATATATATATATATATATATATATATATAGATATACCTGTTTTAAAGGGTTTTGAACTAAAAGTTTGGTACCCTTTAATTAAATAAAAGCTAATGGATATACTTTTGATTTTTTCATTTGACGAGAAAAAGGGGCATTATAAGTTCATAAAAACCATTTTAATAACTATCATATTTATTAATTAATTATATCTATGATAAAATGACCTCTAACTAAGCGTTTACTTAGAACCAGTGGCGCACTCATTGGGGTGGAGTAAACGAGGCACCTTCCCCCATAACCCCTAATAATTTCAATACAAACATAAATTATTTAATTTATAACTAAAACATTAGACACAGAAGATGAGTCGTATACATAGGCTCCTTTTTAAGACTTGGTTTAAGACTTTATATTCAAAACACACACAAATTAAAAGTGCCACTTATATTCTCATTTGAAAAAAGCACAACCATAGTAGCTTCCATACATTGTATACAAGAAAATGTATATAACTAGTAGCCACCATTCTGGTAATTAAGTTCGTTTTAGTTTTTAAGTTTCTTAACACAAGATATGGGTTATTACACCGAGGACCTCGCTTATATAGAGACTTCAGAATCACTCGCACCCCACCCAATTTCGGTTAAAATTAATACTAAAGTACTTCGAACTGACAAAGCTACCAGAGCGTGTTATTCAACACATTAACATATATTGACTTAGACCAGGGGTTCTCACATTTTAGACCGAAGGACCCTTTGTACCAGAAAAAATGAATGGCCGAACTCTCATAAAAATATTTACACTAGTATTATGATCATTCAATAAATACATTTAAATCTCACAAGTCTTTTATAATTTAATACTTGAATGAATATAAAAGAAGAACTACACTACACCCCGACCTCCGCGTCACTCAAAAACAAGTTATATTTTGAGTGCGATGACTTATGAGATCAGGTAGTTTATAGCGTTAATACCAACGTACCAGTTTTTTATTTGTGTACAGAGGTGTAATTTTTTTATCACGTAATATAGAATTATTTTGATAACAATATATAAACCGTACTAAACGTTGATTTCAATACACAGTCCGACACTTTATCTCAGTTGGTAGCGTGTTTGTATACTGAGCTAAAGGTCCCGGGTTCGATTCCCGGAATGTCCGAAAAACGTATCATTGGTTGACTGTGCTTTTCCCCTTTCACAATTATGAATTAACTTTCAGGGGGCTGGATGTTGTATTTGTTCTAGATTTAAGTTAGTTTGTCAGACTCTGAGGAAATAATCTACATTCTACGGTGTGTATGTCACTAGTTTTATATCGAGTGTCACTCATTGAGCGTGAACTGGGAAAGAGGGAAGGGTTGATAGGGTGGGGTATTACCGAATTTTTCTCCCCCCATCGAAATGTGCCTTCCTCCATTTTGTTAAACTTCCCTCTGATATACTTGAATTTGAAGCTGAAAGATGGTTTGCATCAAATTTCAAAAAGATTATATAACAATCTATTATTATTCTTAAATGCTTAAGGAACACCCCAAATAGCTTTTAGTGGCATTCCATTTTCAAATATTTTCCACTGGCTTGGAGTCAAGCACCTAAAAACTCCTTAAAATTAGTGTTTTTACAAACTACCTCGCCCCACACTAATAAAGCTTCGCCGATACTCTTGATAGTTATCACAATAGATTTTTTTTCATTGTGACTTACTACCCGTTTGAGTTGTACACATACATCAATTTACCCTAATGAACCAGGAATGAGGAATGTTACATTTTAGATTGAATGTACCTACATTTGCGTATATTGAGAGTGGGGTACCATTTTAGGGAAAAATACCCTTGTTACACCCGGCTGGGATTTGAACTTCAATCTTAGAGGACAACTTTATTTCCAACTGAGGGGGGGCGGGTGGGGGATATAGGTGGAGGACACACATATTATCTCCAACTTTGAGGGGGGCATATATTATTACCAACTTATATAACACAAATGTAGCTGAATCTAATATTACCCTTTAAATATATAGTTTGACACACTCAGTTGAACATTAATATAAATTCAAGATTTTCACTATACTACAAATTGGTTTATGAATCGGCCTACTTACAAGAGGGTTATTAAATTTATATTGAAAAGTTAACACATAATTTAAGTGAACATTTACGTCACCAAATACCTTAATGCTTTCATTAACTTGCGTACTATATACATTTGTTCATGTACTACAATAAACTATGTTCTTGTAAAAAAACATATTCACGTTTGTCATACAGCCACGTGATTTATTAAATTTAGAAATAATGTTTCCTAAGTATGTTTTAAGATGGCACGGATAACTTAAAACTATATCCACCTTGCATGGGGAGATTTTTCTTACAGACTACTGTCCACATTAATGAAGCAAGATCGATTTGTTTAATAAGGTTATAAAATGCATATGTGAAATCTTGCAGTTAAGTAAACTATTTAAACAAATCATTAAATTCAATATAGAAGGGGACTTTTCCATAAAGTAAAACTATTGGGGGTGACATGTTTACACGCCATGAATCCACTTACTATTTGTTTCGTAAATCTAATACAATGCCTAGATTCACGGGTGATATATTTTCCCCTTGGATAACATTTTCGGAGACATCACAAATAAGGGCGATTTTAATTTGCTTTTTTAAGGAAATTACAGCTGTTAGGACTGAAGGTCTCGTTCATATTCATTAGGTGAAAAAATGTTCTGAGCAAATAAAATACGAATCATGACTCCATTTTCCATCTCGTTCAGAAGGGAATACATCTTCATCTGACATCAGAATCTTTAGGGAAGTCATGGTGTATAACACCATATCTCTTAGATTACTTTTATTGCATACGGCAACGATACAACGCTTACCCGGCATTTTCTTAGTATCGGTATGACACTTTTCGTAACCCATCACGCATAAATAATAAGAAAGCTTACAATAAACATACAAACATTTACTATTCACATTGACTTTGGAAGCATACTTGACATAAATAAGAAGTTAGTAACGAGCGCACCCGCCTCGGTGGCGTAGATAGCTAACGCGCTAGTCGTGTTGAGATCTACTGCTGAGGATGGGGAGATCGAGGTTTGAATCTCGATCGGGAAAACTGGGGGGGGAGGTGTTTCCTCAATGGTTTTCCACTCTCCCTCCACACAAATGCGGGTTCACTTCCACTAATTCAACCTTCCCAATTCCTAATCCATTAGAGTAATTAGTACTTAGTCGTATAACCCGAACGGTAGTAAGACGTGGTGCTGAATAATAATTTAAAAAAAGTGCTGCACTACACAGTCACATGATCTGAACAGAAGCAAGCTTGGCTAGTTCACGAGCAGACGTTACAGCAGCGCTGCGTGTTAGGGTAGAGTAGAATAACCTCGATGCGTTTCTGCGTTCCTAGAAGAGTACTCGCTAGCCGTTCCGTCTTATGGCGGTGGTAATATCCAAACAAACAAGAAAAAAAAAGTTTGGCCGCCATTTTGAAGGTGTACTGGCTTTTGTTTTGTTTACTTCATAGCTTAACATGATAATATTGGCCTGCAACTTAATTTTATTTATTTATTTATTTATTTATGTGTTATTTTATATTTATCTTTTAATTTTTTATGAGCTATTTTTCTTTGATGCTTCATCAAATTCTAACTGGTTATCAAAATATTTCGCAACAAAATAAGATACTGTGTAAATAACGAGTGGACCAAAATAATATAATAAATCTTTAGATTTAATTAATAAGCAAAAATGCCACAAATATGTAGTGCTGTAAATTGTAATCATACCACTGTAACTTGTAAATTAAAAAGATTTCCTGCTGACCCTAAAAGAAGTAGTATTTGGGAATCCAATCTGAAGCGGGCGAATTGGCAAAGAAAAGGAACGAGACCGAACTATTCCACATCCACATAACCGTTTAATCTGGTTATTTTGGGGAGTTGCGCAGACTTGCAACATAATGACTGAGTAACTAAAGTATTTTATTAGTTCTAAGAAAGACCAAAAGAATACGATAATAAATAAATCCTATAAATAGTGCAAAAAATATTACAAAGAATGCTCTGTTATAGAATTACCGTCTAGTCCAGAAATGATTCTGCATTAAATGAGTGGTCCTTCCGTTTAAGGCGTTCCAGCGTCTAGTCCAGAATTTTTGTCACGTCCACAAATGGTGGGTTTTATACAGAAAAAAGTTATCTTTCACCCCATTTAAATAAAAGTATCCATTCTCGTCCTTGTTTTCGAGATATAAGTCCTTAAATATGGAAATAGCTACATTTTACGAGTGGTCCTTCCGTGTAAGGCGTTCCAGCGTCTAGTCCAGAATTTTTGTCACGTCCACAAATGGTGGGTTTTATACAGAAAAAAGTTATCTTTCACCCCATTTAAATAAAAGTATCCCTTCTCGTCCTTGTTTTCGAGATATAAGTCCTTAAATATGGAAATAGCTACATTTTACGAGTGGTCCTTCCGTGTAAGGCGTTCCAGCGTCTAGTCCAGAATTTTTGTCACGTCCACAAATGGTGGGTTTTATACAGAAAAAAGTTATCTTTCACCCCATTTAAATAAAAGTATCCCTTCTCGTCCTTGTTTTCGAGATAAAAGTCCTTAAATATGGAAATACCCCCCTGCGGGACGGGGTTTAGAATAGTCCCGCAGTAACCCCTGCTTGTCGTAAGAAGCGACTAAAAGGGGAGGCTTCTGTGCAGGACGTACCTCGTGTGGGACAAACCTATCCTATATCTTTCCTTTCACATCATTTTCTTCTTCTTCACTTTCCCCTTTTTTTCACTCTTCCCCCTTCGCTTTATCTATCCTTACCTTTTTCTTCCTTTCCCCCACCGTTCATCCTGCACAGAGGCCTTTGGCCTTTCCGTTGACGACCTTGGCAACTAACCCGGCTCTTCTCTGTTTATTATTGGATACCACTGCCTTGAGCTCCCGAATGAAAGTGCGCCGGTTGTAATATCTTGGTAGAAGGGCCTTAGGGATGACAACCGGGTACCCTACCTTGAGAAAAGACCGGTTGCGTTCATGAGGGTCCCGGACGTAAAATTAGCACTTTCCTGCATACACTTGCTGCGGTGACCTCTCTCCCGGCGATGCTCCATATGAAGGTTGTCATGTCTAGCGTCGTATGGAGCCTTTCGTCGGAAGAGTTAACAGGGCCCTATGTGGTAGAACCAACTGGGATCAACCTGGGTCTACGATCCGAGTACTTTTGCAGGTTGTCCTCCAACTCATGATTGAGTCCACTGTCACAGCTGACACCTTACTGTCCGCTGGCACCGTACTGCCAAGTTCTGCTGGCATCTTACTGCCCGGCCCCTCACAAGGCCGTATTAATGATAAGAGGCGGAAACGGGTAAGGCCGTCCAGCCCTGTTCTGATAAAAAGCCAGGAAGTGGTGAGGCCCCAGCCCCACTTCCTGGTGATGTCTCGAGTAGATGATAGTCAAGATCTGAAACGTGTCAGCCCATTTATACTCGAAAGAGTTATAAATGGAGCGGCAAAATCTGACGTTTTAATAAGGAAACTGCCCCCCTGCGGGACGGGGTTTAGAATAGTCCCGCAGTAACCCCTGCTTGTCGTAAGAAGCGACTAAAAGGGGAGGCTTCTGTGCAGGACGTACCTGTGTGGGACAAACCTATCCTATATCTTTCCTTTCACATCATTTTCTTCTTCCTTTACTTTCCACCTTTTTTTCACTCTTCCCCCTTCGCTTTATCTATCCTTACCTTTTTCTTCCTTTCCCCCACCGTTCATCCTGCACAGAGGCCTTTGCCCTTTCCGTTGACGACCTTGGCAACTAACCCGGCTATTCTCTGTTTATTATTGGATACCACTGCCTTGAGCTCCCGAATGAAAGTGCGCCGGTTGTAATATCTTGGTAGAAGGGCCTTAGGGATGACAATAACCGGGTACCCTACCTCGAGAAAAGACCGGTTGCGTTCACGAAGGCCCGGACGTAAAATTGGCACTTTCCTGCACCCACTTGCTGCGATGACCTCTCTCCTGGCGCAGCCCCACGCGAAGGTTGTCATGTCTAGCGTCGTGTGGGGTTTCCCGCCAGGAGGGTTAACAGGGCCTCATGTGGTAGAACCAACTTGGATCACCCTGGGTCTACGATCCGAGTATTGTGCAGGTTGTCCCCAAAAAAGGCATGGCCACCTCCATTGTCACCGCTGACACCTCACTGTCCGCTAGCAACGTACTGCCACACCCCGCTGGCAACTCACTGCCCGGCCCCTCACAGGGCCGTATTAATGATAAGAGCCGGAAACGGGTAAGGCCGTCCAGCCCTTTAACAGAAAAAGTCCAGGAAGTTGTGAGGCCCCAGCCCCGCTTCCTGGTAATGTCTCGAGTAGAGGAAAACGAAAGTCTTAAGCGAGTAAGCCCATTTATCCTCGAAAGAGTGATAAATGGTGCAGCACAGTCTGACGTATCAATAAGAAAACTGCGTGATGGCACTATAATGATACAAACAATAACAGATATTCAGTCCTCAAAAGTAATGGCAATCTCTAAAATACCGTTGAGCAATACGTCTCATATACCGGTGAAGGTGGAACCTCACAGGTTCCTCAATGTTTGCAAGGGAGTGGTCACTTGTTATGACCTCGACTGCGTAGGCATTGAGGATATCTGTGAGGAGCTTTCCCCTCAGCATGTCACCGAGGTCTACCGTATTATTACCAAAAAGAACGGACAAGAAAAGAAGACGGATACGTATATCCTCACATTTGCGACTCCTACCCTTCCGAAGGAGGTCCGAGCAGGCTTCCACGTGCTCAGGGTCCGGCCGTATGTCCCTAACCCTCGGCGCTGTTTTCAGTGCCAGGAATTTGGGCATACGAAGCTGCGATGCCGTGGTAAGCCAACCTGTGCGGATTGTGGACAGGAGGCTCACGAAACACCATGCGAGTCTCCTAAATACTGCGTCAACTGCAAGGGTCCGCATTCCGCCTGGTCTCGGGCCTGTCCAAAATGGAAGGTAGAGAAGAAAGTCCTGGAGATACAATCCGAAAAGAAGATCTCATATGCCCAGGCACGCAAGGAATACGTATCATGTCAAGCTCCGGTATTTCAAACTTCATATAGCCGGATTGTCAGTCAAAATATAAACTGTCCCAACTGCCATTGCGCAGTTAATATTGCTAAGGAGCCAACGCGACCAGTGCCATTGGTCTCTTCTCGAGACATTTATGTTGATTCCGCGCCAACTTCTGTGGCGCCTAAATTTTTAAAGGAGGCCAAACCGCCACAACGATCGTCTCCCCCACCTATACCCCCGAGGAGACCTCCTCGGGGAACACCCCCGAGCCCGCCTCGGGGAACACCCCCGAGCCCGCCTCGGGAAACCCCCCCCGGGGCCCGCCTCGGGGCATTAAAACAAGGGCGGCCGTTGTTGAGCCTCTCACACCCACCTCTGGGCTTCCGGAGGTGGGGACGAGTTATGGAACAGTTGAGGCCGCTAAGGCGAGTCCCACTGGTGCCTTGAAGAAGGACCAGCGAGAGACCGCCGAAAAAATTTTTATTAAAAAAGCGTCGAAGGCCTTAAAGCCTTCGAACAAGGATCAGACTACCCAGTCTCTCCAAAATAAGCCGAAGCCTCTCCTGAAGCGAGAGGTACAGGAGAGACTGGGAAAGGCAAGAGGGCCTAAAAAGGGCCTCAACAAATTTTTATTCTTAAAGGATAGTGAAATGGATTGCGAGGATAATTAAATTTCATACTAATAACTTATGTCGCTACTACAATGGAATTGTAGGGGTTTTTATGCTCGTGTAGAGGAAATTAAACTAATAATTTCTTCCCTGCATCCTTCCATATTGTGTTTGCAGGAGACCCACTTCCGCCCAACTGACAGCCCGATGCTTCGTGGGTACGATGTATATCGTACCGACAAGCCATTCTTCGATCGGGCTAGCGGAGGTGTGGCTATACTTGCACGTAGCAATATATATAATAAGTCTATAAATATTGTATCTGATCTCCAAGTGATCGCTGTCAGAGTCTCCCTTCCTATAGAAGTAACTGTATGCTGCATCTACCTCCCACCAGGTGAACGTGTTTCAAAGAGGAGCCTAGAGGCCCTCTTTAAACAACTTCCCGCCCCCTATATTATCTTGGGGGACTTTAACGCACACAACCTGGTGTGGGGGTCTAATTATACAGACGCCCGCGGGAGGATGGTAGAGGATATTCTTGTCTCGGGAAACCTGGTGTTAATGAACACCGGGACCCAGACACACTTTTCCACCTTTAATGGTGTATCCTCTGCCATCGACCTAACTCTATGTAGCCCCGGGATCGCTGCCCACTTCCTTTGGGAGGTCCACTCGGATCTATGTGGCAGCGATCACTTTCCTATTTTGCTTTCGCTAATTGAAGACCCTCCCGGTATAGCACGTGCACCACAATGGGTGCTTAAACGTGCTGACTGGGATAAATTTCGCGAGCTCGCCGTATTTGTACAACCCCTTTCTCCGTACGTCGATGTTAATATTGCCCATTTTACTTCGACGGTCATCATGGCGGCGAGGGAATCTATCCCTAAATCCTCGCCAAACCCGCGCCACCATCCTGTTCCCTGGTGGAACGAGGAGTGTAGATTGGCCATTTCTGACCGTCGAAGAGCATTACGTCTCTTCCATCGGCGTCCTACCTTGGATAATCTAGAATCATTCCGGATTATGCGTGCTCGAGCTCGCCGTATCATTCGTGAAAGCAGAAGAGAGTCTTGGAGACAGTTTATAACTACCCTTACAATTTCCACTCCCACAACTAAGGTTTGGGACAATATTCGTAAATTACGTAGTAGCAAAAATACCATCAATAACATACCTGCCCTCATGTCAAATGGTACGCTTGTCTCCTCCCCTGTGGAGGTCGCCAATGTATTGGGCTCTATGTTCACCGCCATATCTAGCACTGCAAGCTACTCAAATGAGTTTGCAGCGCATAAGCGGAACATAGAGCGCCATTCTATTGACTTTGGTCAGAGTCAGGGGGAGGATTACAACTCCCCCTTTACTTTAGATGAACTGACCTATGCCATGTCCCAGGCGGGTAGCACAGCTCCTGGCCCCGACGACATTAATTATGAAATGTTGCGCCAGTTACCCCCTGCTGGACGAGCATGTCTGTTGGACCTCTACAATAGTGTTTGGGAATCTCGTCAGTTCCCAACACTGTGGAGGCAAGCAACAATTATCCCTCTATATAAAAGTGGCAAGGAAAAATTAGAACCAACTAGTTATAGACCGATAGCCTTAACTAGTTGTGTATGCAAAATATTGGAAAAAATGATAAATAAACGATTAATATGGTATTTAGAATCCCGCAATCTACTATCAAATATTCAATGTGGTTTTCGCCGTAACCGATCTACGGTGGATCATCTCGTCCGTCTCGAGACGGCAGTTCGTGACGCCTTTCTCCATAAACAGCATCTTTTGGCAGTTTTCTTTGACTTGGAGAAAGCGTACGATACCACATGGCGGTACGGCATTTTAAAAACCCTTTTTAACTGGGGTTCCGTGGGAACCTCCCTGTTTTTATAGCTAATTTTATGTCAGATAGACACTTCCGGGTAAGGTTAAACAACACCTTATCCGATGATTTTATTCAAGAAAATGGGGTGCCCCAGGGCAGTATTTTAAGCTGTGCGTTGTTCGCCATTGCAATAAATGGCATTGTGGACAACGTACACCTTCCTGTCCGTTCATGCCTCTTTGTGGATGACTACGCAATTTATTGTAGTTCATCGAGTCTCCACAGGGCTGAACGGCAGATACAACTCTCTGTCAACAATCTATGGTCGTGGGCATCGCGTAATGGCTTTCGCTTCTCTTCAGCCAAGACGACGGTCGTCCACTTCCATAGATTACGTGGAATACAACAAGTCCCCAGTATTTTAATGAATCACGTTGTTTTACCTGTCTCGGAGACCGTAAAGTTTCTGGGACTTTTATTTGATTTTAAATTAACCTGGATTCCCCACATCAAAGACCTGAAAGCGAGGTGCATAAAAGCACTCAACCTGCTTAAAGTGGTTAGCGGTCGGTCTTGGGGGGCTGATAGGGAAACCTTGATGCGCCTGTATAGGGCCTTGGTAAGATCGAAACTAGATTACGGCAGTTTTGTGTATGCATCAGCGAGACCTTCGGCGTTGAAGATGCTGGATAGTGTCCACCATGCTGGCATACGACTGGCTACTGGTGCATTTCGTACCAGTCCAGTCGTCAGCATCTGTGCCGACGCCGGTGAGCCCCCTCTCTCTTACCGGCGGTCCTATCTCTGGCATCTTACGTTTCAAAACTTCACTGCATGCCGGAGCATGTTGCCTACCGACCTGTGTTTCATCCCCCTAACCGTGTCTTGTATGAAACCAAATGGCGTAGTACAAGGCCGGTTGGGATCAGGATGCTATCGGTATTCGACACGTGTGGGATAGTCCTGCCAAAGGCTATCCCCACATACCCAGGTCGAGTTTCTCCCTGGAAGATTCGCCTACCTCAATGCCATTATGATCTTGCCAAGTTCCCTAAAGCGACCACCCCGCCGATTATATATGAGAGGACATTTAATGAGCTCCTCTCCACTCGCTTTCAGGGCTTTGAGCGCATCTATACGGATGGCTCCAAGTGTGGGGCTTCCGTGGGATGCGCATTTGTTGTGGAGGGAAACAATTTTAAATTTGGTTTACCTGGTGAATCCAGTGTTTTTATGGCTGAATTATACGCCATTTTTAAATCTCTGTGTTTTGTGTATCGTAAGTGTCACCGTTCTGTTCTCATCTGCACGGATTCCATGAGTGCTATGTTGGCATTGTCCACTCTCTACTCGTGGAATCCTCTCGTGCAGATGATTCACGAACAAATTTTAAAAATTGATTCATTAAGCACCCGGCTCGCCTTTTGCTGGATTCCTGGTCACGCTGGTCTTCCAGGAAATGAACTGGCGGACCGGGCGGCCAAGGAGGCAGCACGTATGCCTCCGGAGGCGAGTTTGGGTGTCATGTTTTTAGATCTAAAGGGTTATGTTCGGCGTGGAGTCTTACGCACCTGGCACGAGCAGTGGGTCTCGACCCCTGCTCAGAACAAGCTGCGGTCCATCAGGGACGGTGTGTCGCGATGGCCCTCTTCTATACGAAAGTCTAGAAGAGAGGAGGTCATCGTGACGAGACTCCGCGTCGGGCATACTGCATTGACCCATAGTTTTTTACTAAGAGGGATCCACCTCCAGTGTGTGAGTTTTGTGATACTCCCCTTAGTGTGCATCACATTTTGGTGGAGTGTCGCAAACTAGCCCTATCCGTCTGGCTCTTGATTTTAAAGGTGACTTACGTTTTTTATTACGCGATAGTGCGGATGGAGTTATTTGTTTACTCCGTTTTATACGCCAGGCGGATCTTTTTAATGCCATTTGAGTCACTTTTATAAAGTGGCTCTTTTGGATAATATCTCATATTGAGATCTTTTTAACAGTTTTATTACAATTTAACATGTTGTTTTGTCTTTTTAACGTATTATCATTTTAACATGTTTTGTCTTTTTAACGTGTTATATTTTAATATGTTTGTTTTGTCTTTTTATTGGAGTGATACACTTGTGGTTTTTTTTTAGCAGGTGTATCACTTAATTTATACCATGAATCCATTTGAGCACTCCTATGGAGTGTCTCAGATGGTGAATGTTTTATCTCTTTCCCCTATGGGGATTTTATTATGGTTTTAATATATTTCAAGGCCCTAATGACCTAGATGTGTCGATGGGCCTTTAAACCACAATAATAATAATAATAATAATAAGGAAACTGCGTGATGGCACCATTATGATACAGACTATGACTGACACACAATCCTCGAAAATTATGGCGATCTCCGAAATACCGTTGAGCAATACGGCAAATATACAGGTGAAGGTGGTGCCCCACAGGTTCCTCAATGTTTGCAAGGGAGTGGTCACTTGTTATGACCTCGACTGCGTGAGCATTGAGGATATCTGTGAGGAGCTTTCCCCTCAGCACGTCACCGAGGTCTACCGTATCATTACCAAAAAGAACGGACAAGAGAAAAAGACGGATACATACATCCTCACCTTTGCGACTCCCATCCTCCCAAAGGAGGTTCGAGCGGGCTTCCATGTGCTCAGAGTCAGGCCATACGTTCCCAATCCTCGGCGCTGCTTTCAGTGCCAGGAATTTGGGCATACGAAGCTGAGATGCCGTGGAAGGCAAACCTGTGCAGATTGCGGACAGGAGGCTCACGATACACCGTGTGAGTCTCCTAAGTTCTGCGTCAACTGCAAGGGTCCGCATTCTGCTTGGTCTCGGACCTGTCCGAAATGGAAGGTGGAGAAAAAAGTCCTGGAGATCCAGTGTGAAAAGAAGATCCCTTATGCCCAGGCCCGCAAGGAATATGTATCCAGTCAAGCTCCGGTATTTCAGACATCTTATAGTCAGATTGTAAGCCAGAACATAAATTGCCCCAACTGCCATTGCGCAGTTAACATTGCCAATACGCCTACACGACCTGTGCCACTCGTCTCTACTCGAGACACTCAAAGACAACCAGCACCATCTATGGTGGTGCCAAAAATAGCACAAGGGGCGATACCCACGTCGAAGTCGCCTCCACCACCTATACCCCCGAGGAGGCCTCCTCGGGGAACACCCCCGAGCCCTCCTAGGGGAACCCCTCCGAACCCTCCTCGTGGACCTCCTCCGAGTCCTCCTCGAGGGACCCCGCCGAGCCCCACTCGAGGAACACCACCGAGTCCTCCTAGGGGTCCTAAACCATCTGCGACCGTTGTCGAGCCGCTCAACCCCGCCTCAGGAACTCCGGAGGTCGGGATGAGTGGTGGTACAGGCGAGGTCGCAAAGGCGAGTCCCACTGGTGCCTTGGGGAAGGACCAGCGAGGGACCGCCGAAAAAATAACCCTAAAAAAAGCGTCGAAGGCTTTAACAAAGCCTTCGCGTAAGGATCCCCCGTCCCAGTCTCTACAGGACAAACCAAAGCCTCTCCTGAAGCGGGAGGTCCAAGAGAGATTGGGAAAAGCAAGAGGACCTAAAAAAGTCCTCAATAAATTTTTATTTTTAAAGGATAGTGTTATGGATTGTGAGGATATTTAATTAAATTATATATTAATAAATAATGTCGCTACTACAATGGAATTGTAGGGGTTTCTATGCTCGTGTAGAGGAAATTAAACTACTAATTTCTTCCCTGCATCCTCCCATCTTGTGTTTGCAGGAAACCCACTTCCGCCCAACTGACAACCCGATGCTTCGTGGGTACGATGTATATCGTACCGACAAGCCACTCTTTGATCGGGCTAGCGGAGGTGTGGCTATATTTGCACGTAGCAACATATATCATAAGTTTATAAATATTGTCTCTGATCTCCAAGCGATTGCTGTCAGAGCCTCCCTTCCTATGGAGGTAACCGTATGCTGCATTTACCTCCCACCAGGTGAACGTGTTTCCAAGAGTACTCTAGAGGCCCTCTTTATACAACTTCCCGCCCCCTATATCATCTTGGGGGACTTTAACGCGCATAACCTGGTGTGGGGGTCTAATTTTACAGACGCCCGCGGGAGGATGGTAGAGGATATTCTTGTCTCGGGAAACCTGGTGTTAATGAACACCGGGACCCAGACACACTTCTCCACCTTTAATGGTGTATCCTCTGCCATCGACCTAGCTCTATGTAGCCCCGGGATTGCTGCTCACTTCCTTTGGGAGGTTCACTCGGACCTATGTGGCAGCGATCACTTTCCAATTCTGCTTTCAAAAATCCAAGATCCTCCCAGTACAGCACGGTTAACCCAATGGGTTCTTAAACGTGCTAACTGGGATAAATTCCGCGAGCTCGCCTTATTCGACGAACCCCATTCTCCCGACGTCGATGTTAAGGCAGGGCAATTTACTTCGACGGTCATAACGGCGGCGAGGGCATCCATCCCTAAATCCTCGCCAAACCCGCGCCACCGTCCTGTTCCCTGGTGGAACGAGGAGTGCCGGCTGGCTATTTCTAACCGTCGAAGAGCCCTACGTATCTTTAATCGACGTCCTACTTCGGAGAATCTGGAGTCATTCCGGATTCTACGTGCTAGAGCTCGCCGTATTATTCGAGAAAGCAGAAGAGAGTCTTGGAGACAGTTTATTTCTACCCTTACTATTTCCACTCCCACAACCAAGGTTTGGGATCACATTCGTAAAGTACGTAGTAGCAAAAATACCATTTATAATATACCCGCACTCATGTCTAACGGTTCACTTGTCTCCTCCCCTATGGAGGTCGCCAATGTATTGGGCTCGATGTTCGCCGCTATTTCTAGCACTGCGAGCTACTCTAACGAGTTCGTGGTGCATAAGCGCAGCATCGAGCGCCTTACTATTGATTTTGGCCAAAGTCGGGGGAGGATTATAACTCCCCCTTTACTAAAGAGGAACTTACCTATGCTTTGTCCCAGGCGGGCAATACAACTTCTGGCCCTGACGATATCCATTACGAAATGTTGCGCCAACTGTCCCCTGCTGGACGGGCGTTCCTCTTAGACCTCTACAATTGTGTTTGGGAATCTCGTCAATTCCCAACACTGTGGAGGCAAGCAACCGTTATCCCAATATATAAAAGTGGCAAGGATAAATTAGAGCCAACTAGTTATAGACCGATAGCCTTAACTAGTTGTGTATGCAAAATATTAGAGAAAATGATCAATAAAAGATTTATATGGTATCTAGAATCCCGCAATCTACTATCCAATATGCAATGTGGCTTTCGCCGTAACCGATCCACGGTGGATCACCTTGTTCGCCTTGAGACAGCAGCTCGTGACGCTTTCCTCCATAAACAGCACCTCTTGGCTGTCTTTTTTGATTTGGAAAAGGCTTACGACACCACCTGGCGGTACGACATTTTAAAAACCCTGTTTAATTGGGGGTTCCGGGGGAACCTCCCTATTTTTATATCTAATTTTATGTCTGATAGACACTTCCGGGTAAGGTTAAACAACACCTTATCCGATGATTTTATTCAAGAAAATGGGGTGCCTCAGGTAGCATTTTAAGCACTACGTTATTTGCTATCGCGATAAATAGCATCGTGGACAACGTGCACGTACCTGTCCGTTCATGTCTTTTTGTGGATGACTACGCAATTTATTGCAGTTCATCAAGTCTCCACAGGGCTGAACAACAGATACAACTCGCTGTAAACAATCTATGGTTGTGGGCATCTCGCAATGGCTTTCGTTTCTCTGCGGCCAAGACGACTGTCGTCCACTTCCATAGATTACGTGGAATACAGCCAGCCCCTAATATTTTAATGAACAACGTTGTTTTACCTGTCTCCGAGACCGTAAGGTTCCTGGGACTTTTATTCGATTTTAAACTAACTTGGATCCCCCACATCAAAGACCTGAAAGCGAGGTGTATTAAAGCTTTGAATTTACTTAAAGTTGTGAGTGGTAGCTCTTGGGGTGCTGATAGGGAAACCTTGATGCGTCTCTATAGAGCCTTGGTGAGATCAAAACTTGATTACGGCAGTTTTGTATATGGTTCCGCTAGATCCTCGGCGTTAAAGATGCTCGATAGCGTCCACCATGCTGGCATTCGACTGGCTACTGGTGCTTTTCGTACCAGTCCAGTCGTCAGCATCTGTGCTGACGCCGGTAAGCCCCCTCTTTCTTACCGGCGGTCTTACCTCCTGGCATCTTACGTGTCGAAACTGCATTGCATGCCAAATAATGTTGCTTACCGCCCTGTATTTCATCCCCCTAACCGTGTCTTGTATGAAACTAAATGGCGTAGTACAAGGCCGGTTGGGATCCGGATGCTATCTGTTTTCGACACGTGTGGGATAGTCCTGCCAAAGGCTATCCCCACATCACCAGGTCGAGTTTCTCCCTGGAAAATACGCCCTCCGAAATGCCATTTTGATCTTGCCAAGTTCCCTAAAGCGACCACCCCAAATTTTGTATATGAGAGGACTTTTAATGAGCTCCTCTCCACTCGCTTTCACGGATTTGAGCGCATCTACACTGATGGCTCTAAATCTGGAGTCTCCGTGGGATGTGCTTTTGTTGTGGAAGGATCCAATTTTAAATTTGGTTTACCTAATGAAACCAGTGTTTTTACAGCTGAATTATATGCCATTTTTAAATCTTTGTGTTTTGTTTACCGAAGTAGTCACCGTTCTATCCTCATCTGCACGGATTCCATGAGTGCTCTGTTGGCATTGTCCACTCTCTACTCGTGGAATCCTCTCGTGCAGATGATTCACGAACAAATTTTAAAAATTGATTCATTAAGCACCCGGCTCGCCTTTTGCTGGATTCCTGGTCACGCTGGTCTTCCAGGAAATGAACTGGCGGACCAGGCAGCCAAGGAGGCAGCACGTATGCCTCCGGAGGCGAGTTTGGGTGTCATGTTTTTAGATCTAAAGGGTTATGTTCGGCGTGGAGTCTTACGCACCTGGCACGAGCAGTGGGTCTCGACCCCTGCTCAGAACAAGCTGCGGTCCATCAGGGACGGTGTATCGCGATGGCCCTCTTCTATACGAAAGTCTAGAAGAGAGGAGGTCATCGTGACGAGACTCCGCGTCGGGCATACTTCATTGACCCATAGTTTTTTACTAAGAGGGGATCCACCTCCAGTGTGTGAGCTTTGTGATACTCCCCTTAGTGTGCATCACATTTTGGTGGAGTGTCGCAAACTAGCCCCTATCCGTCTGGCTCTTGATTTTAAAGGTGACTTACGTTTTTTATTACGCGATAGTGCGGATGGAGTTATTTGTTTACTCCGTTTTCTACGCCAGGCGGATCTTTTTAATGCCATTTGAGTCACTTTTATAAAGTGGCTCTTTTGGATATTATCTCATATTGAGATCTTTTTAACGGTTTTATTACAATTTAACATGTTGTTTTGTCTTTTTAACGTATTATCATTTTAACATGTTTTGTCTTTTTAACGTGTTATATTTTAATATGTTTGTTTTGTCTTTTTATTGGAGTGATACACTTGTGGTTTTTTTTTTAGCAGGTGTATCACTTAATTTATACCAAGAGTCCATTTGAGCACTCCTATGGAGTGTCTCAGATGGTGAATGTTTTATCTCTTTCCCCTATGGGGATTTTATTATGTTTTTATTATATTTCAAGGCCCTAATGACCTAGATGTGTCGATGGGCCGTTAAACAATAATAATAATAATAATAAATATGGAAATAGCTACATTTTACGAGTGGTCCTTCCGTTTAAGGCGTTCCAGCGTCTAGTCCAGAATTTTTGTCACGTCCACAAATGGTGGGTTTTATACAGAAAACAGTTCTCTTTCACCCCATATAAATAAAAGTATCCCTTCTCGTCCTTGTTTTCGAGATATAAGTCCTTAAATATGGAAATAGCTACATTTTACGAGTGGTCCTTCCGTTTAAGGCGTTCCAGCGTCTAGTCCAGAATTTTTGTCACGTCCACAAATGGTGGGTTTTATACAGAAAACAGTTCTCTTTTACCCACATAAATAAAAGTATCCCTTCTCGTCCTTGTTTTCGAGATATAAGGCCTTAAATAGGGAAATGAATGGAACTATCATCTAAAAAAGCATTATATTTTAGGTGCTCCAGCGACTATTCCGGAATTTCTGTCACGTTCATAAAGGGTGGGTTTTATACAAAAAACAGATCTTTATCAAACCATATAATTAAAAGTATCTTTTCTTGTCCTTTTTTTCGAGATATAAGGCCTTGAATAGCGAAATTAGTAGTATTATCTTCTAAAATTATTTTAAGCTTTTTTTTTATGTTCCTTAATCTCAAACATTTATATCCTTCCACAGTTCTCCCCACATTAACTAAAACTTCGCATTTCCTCTGTTAATTTTTTTGTTTGTTTACCAGCTTTTGATTGTCTGACCAATGTGTTTACTCAGCAATAGTGTACTACATTAACGGATTATTAAGTTTACTCATGTTCTTTCTAAAAATGTTACACTTATTTTTGTTAATATTCCACTATTATTCAATAACCACAAACTGCCAAAACATTTTTTTTCTTCTGAATTGTGGAAAAAGTTCACTAATTTTCTAATATATGTGGTTTAAACTAAAAACTATACTACTTTATTACTAATTTTTTTTATAAAGCTTTGCTCTGAACAATTTTTACATAATCTTGATATTGCAACCGTTACATATCTAAGTTTAACTGATCAATACAAACATAATTTCTTTATGAAATCAAAATAAACAAATCCTAATTTTATTGTTCATAAAGTCATTTTAATTAGTATATAAATAATCATTAAAAAAATTAGTCACAAATGGCAGTATAATGCTTGTTCATTTTCATTACATTAAAATATACGGATGTGCCTGACATTTCAATTTCTCTTTGGGGACATACACACACACACATTTTATATCCAAACTTGGGGGAATATTTTCGAGACACACATTATTGTCAACTTTGGGGGTGATACATGTTATTAATTATATTCTTTATAATTACTACTTATATAACATAAATTTAGCTGAATATAATATTAGCCTTTAAATATTTGGCTTAATATTCAGTCCACTTAAAACAACAGCTTTTACTTTGTACTGTCATGGGAAACATTTCTTTTAATGTGTTCTACAATAGTAGGGAGTCTATTTTTGAAATGTTAAAGTTGGTAAAAGTATCCTTCACTTGCTACTTGTATAGATACAATGATTTTACCAAATATTTAGAAAATATTCTCGAAATTAATTTTATTAAGGCATGTTAAAATAATGAATAAGTAATAATTGCATAGTCTATTATACATTCTTTTAACTTTAAAATTCATCTTCCCTAAAAATAAATTCTCTCACTTACTCTTGATTCATTTATAATTCAATAAATTCTCCAACTACAGTTCTTCACTTTTCAATGTCTTTCTTTTCATAATTGTATACTTGCAATTTTAATTTTCATTAGTAATTTCTTTACTTATTTTATAACTCGACAAAAGTGAATGTTATATGCTAATTTAAATCTTTTATAAATGTTAACTATATTGTCTTTTTAATTTTTATTAGTTTTCACTTTTTTTTACCATCGCGACTTACTGCCTTTTCAAGCTATACGCATATATGGTAATTACTCTAATGGGGTAAGGATGAAGAAGGAAACATTTTAGAGATAATCCACCCGCATTTGTGTGGAAGGAGAATGGGAAAAAATTAGGAAAAAATCACTCAGTAGACCCGACTGGGACTCGAACCCCGATCTCCCCGTCCTCAGCAGGCCAGTCTAACACGATAGTGACGCATTAGACTATGGAGTCACTGAGGCGGGTGGTTTTTATTTGTCCTTATGACTTATTATTATCATCATTAACTCTGATTAAACTTTAAATTTGATTTATTTTAAACAATTTATGCGGTCATATTTTAAGTCTTTACCATCTTAATTTTATGATATTTCCAACATTCCTTAGCCATTAAATTATGTAATGTTTGGCTTAAAAAGGGTGTTTATAAACAACACCAAACAGGGCCGTTTTATATTTAATGTAATCTAATATGTCCACAAACTATCTATCATGGACACCCTAAGATCAACTAACTGGGAATTATGATTAAAACTTTATCAAAACAATCTTTTTGAATTTAATGAATAGCTTAATAAGTAGTTGAGCAGCCCAAATAAAACCGGCTCACTAGTGTCCCGGTATTCCAGTCCACCCCTAATTTGAGACATGTAGTGTTCCTCAAATATGTTTTAAGGTGGTCACTTAGATAAACAAACCATAATTATTGAGGGACACTTTCCCCTAAAGTAAAAATATTGATGATGGTGGGGGTGGGGTGGTTGGGGTGTATGCTCTCTATCAAGCAGGCCCATGTTAAAATATAAAAACTTGCTGGGTTTTTTTTATAAAAAAGATGAACCCCATCTGTCCTCCTTTCCTTTGAGTGTAACTTTTTTCTGCTCTGTAAACATAACTATTGAAAATTGCTCCAGTACCTAAAAAAATTATACAAATTAATAGAAAAACCCAAACAAAAAACATGCTTTGGAATAGTCTTGAAAGCACATCACATGATATCTGTGGTTAGTTATGACTTTAACATTTGATGTTCTCACAGGTAAAAAAAACTACCCTTAAACATCAGAAACATCAGTGGTTTTCTTGTTGTTATTAAATATAACAAATTAATCAACAAATTTAAACCATAAGTGTTTAAATATGTGTCCTTAAGAACAATAGCTTTTTTAAAAGCCAACTTTTTAAGAATATTCCTTGTCAAAACGTTTAATTACTATGCTTTAAATTGGCTTTAAAATAAGTGAAGAAATATTTCTGATATTTCCCTCAATCGTATTTTAATATTTGAATAACAAACGGCTAAGTCAAAATTCCGCATGTGTATTGCACTTGAATTTGAGCACTCTTACAGTAAAAAATTATCTTTAATGTGATGTATTTAATTTAGGGTTTGGCCGATGCTGATTATAGGACAATCGTTTAAGCCGATGATCTGCATCTTGAAACCAATTAATAACACTCCATCTTTTGGACTGGGAAGGTAGAAGTGAGGTAGTTGTAATTCACCAGTTTCAAGCTAGGCAGTAGACAACATGGTCCTTTGTACTATTCTATTGCTTGGCAACAGGGCTGAGGTTATCATGGAAGGGGGAGGAGGGAAAGTGAAATAGGTGGTAGTAAGAGGTTGGAGAGTTTTTCTATTTTTCTATTCCTGTAATGAAGGTTAGGCGGGATTGGTTGGCTATTACCTGGAAAACTTCAGGCTAAACAAAGGGTCAAATAGCCAAAGCTATTATATATGCTTTAAGAGAGGATTTACTCCATCAAGATATCATATTCTGAAAATTGAAAAATGACAAACGGACACGGGAATCGAACCCGGGATCTTTGGCTTAGTACGCCAATGTTCTAACCACTGAGCTACCCAGGATTCGTCCCGTGCCCATGGTCATTATTCACTCATATGATGGACGTGCGGAAATCGCCTTTTAGAATAAACAAAGGATTCTTTGTATGACTGGTAATTTCTTTGGTTGACAGTATTGTCTTTTGTGTAGAATGAGGGGGGTATATTGAAGTAGTGTAAAATAGTAGTTGAGTTAGGGGGAGGGGGCTAGCGGAGTCTGAAGTAAACAGCCAGCTTAGTGTGTGTGAGCGCGCGATGGGGGCAAGGGGGATTGTTATTCAGTTAGAATGGAAAGATTAGCAAGTTGGACAGCAGCTTGTTGAGTGTGAGAGAAGTATTTCTTTGTGTGTGTGTGTGTGTGTGTGTGTGTGTGTGTGTGTGCGTGCGTGTGTGTGTGTGTGTGCGTGTGTGTGTGTGCGTGCGTGTGTGCATGCGTGCGTGTGTGTGTGGTCGGAAGGACAGGGTATATTTCAAGTTCACTGACTCTTGGAAGAAGACTGCCCTTCCGAATAATGAAACGGAAGATACAAGGGGTGCTAAAACTAGGGAAGAAACTATCAAGGGTTTTAAAACTAGTTCATAGGAACATTACACTAATAATTTATCTCAGTTAGTATAATTATTATTATTATTGATGTTTTGGTGTGATTTATCTAAAATATAATTTAGAAAAAGCATTATCTATATTTTATGTGAAGAATAAATATAAATTATTATTATTATTATTATTATTAGCACCGCATCTTACTACCCGTTCGGGTTATACGCTCTTACGCTAATGTGTAATGGTAGGGTGATTGTGAGATGAAATGGAGGACCTACAGTTTAACGTGGAATCCGAACCACGGTGGAGGCCTGGCATTAATAAATATAAAACAACAAGAAATTGAGACCGTGAATAACTAACTATATGTTAGATTATTTACCACATTGCAGTCAGTAAAAATGTAATTCCTGTCCATCCTTAATATTAACTGATGATCAAATTTAATGACCATAAAATATTTATTTTGTCATTTATCACTGTTGTTTAGTCTAAGAATATTATTAAAAATATAAATAATAATAATAATTATTATTATTATTTATTATTAAAAATATAGATAATAATAATAGTTATTATTATTAGCTACTTTTAAAGTAAAAGATTAAAACAATTAAACATAATCTTCAAGTATCTTTGTGCTGGTTTTGAAATACTTAAATTATTTATAATTTATGCCCACATTATAACATTTTGGAAAATATCAAAGAAGTATTAGGCACTTATCTACCTTCTACTCTCTCCTCCCTCTATTTCAAATAACTACCTCAACATATTTAAATTTTTAATTATGTATGTATTGTTTTGCATATTAACTTTGTTGTATTGTAAATCAAATAAAAACAAATGATTGGTATCGGCGAATGGCAAGATCGGCCACAAATGATTGACATCAGCCTAATTGGCAAGGGCTGATCAGCCCAGCCCTAATTTAATTTTTTTCTTCGGCTCAATAAAAATCCTTTAAAATGAAAGTCAACGCTAAAAAAAGTTGATTAAATGATCAATATACTATTTTTAAATGATCAAATCAGTAGTATTAGATGTTATTAATTAGGTATCGAACATTTTTATTACCATTAGTTTTGATGTAATTAAATTAAATTGTATTAATTGTTTTCTCCCAGATTAGTTATTATTATTATTATTATTATTATTATTATTATTATTATTATTATTATTAGCACCGCGTCTTACTACCCGTTCGGCTTGTATGCACTTACGCTAATGTGTAATGGTAGGGTGATTGTGAGATGAAATGGAGGATATACAGTTTAACATAGGATCCGAACCACGGTGGAGGCTTGGCATTCCTCACATTCACAAGTTGTGATTAATACACGTCTTGTCAGAGGTGAAGGAAGGGTTTGGCAATCAGATATATCTGTGCCGGGACCGAGGATCGAACCCCACACCCCCAGAACAAAAGTCCGACACCTTACTCCTAGACCGCCAGGTCACCCCCAGATTAGTTAATGCGTATAACCTGAATAGGTAGTAGAAAATTTTTTAACATTATTATACATTGACGTAGTATTAAAATTTTGAAAATTAAATTAAATTATTTCTGGATTATGTGTTATGTACACCGGCAAATTAATTCATCCAAATGGAACTGTTTTATATATAGGGTTTTGTTTTATAATTACATTTTTTATTTTTTATATTACCTAAAGAAAATAGATATGGCTCAGCCTATTATACTTCAAAAGATGATGTGTCAAAAGACGAGTGGGTTATAAAAATAGGCCAGGGGAGGGGTAGATATGAACCATGGAGGATGGGGGGAGGAGGGGGGGGGAACAATTCTTTGGCCAACCTTAAAAATATTTAATTTAACTTATTGATGATAATCAATTGAAGTATGATTTATGAACATAGCGGTTTGACAAAGGCTCGCATTCATTTGTTTCCTTAATACTTTTTTTAGCACCGTTTCTTACTACCCGTTCGGTTTGCACGCCTATGTACTAATTACGCTAATGTGTTATGGATGAAGAAGGTTTGATTTAGAGGAATTGCACCCTTGAAAGTGGAAACCTGAGGAAAAACCGCTCTCAGTGCAAACGACTGGGATCTAACACCGATCTCCCTGTTATCGGCAATCTATTCTATTGCGAGAGTAGCGCGTTAGACCGTGCGGCTACCGAAGCTCGTTTGATGATGTTTCTGGTGTCAAGGAAACTAATCTTAAATATAAACGTTGACATTTGGGATATCTATATCGATTCCATTTTAGTTCCATTTAATCAGTTGAAATTATTTTACATAAATAATAATTTAAAATTTTACGAAAAAAAAAAGGGTACATTTTTCCGTCTCATATATCTGCTCAAGATTCAAACAAATACCAACATTTTTTTTATTATAAATATTTATTGTATTTTTCTCAGTTTAGTGGGAGTAAGCTATGATTAAAGTATATTCTGAAAATTTAAAAATGACACCTGGACACGGGAATCTAAGCCGGGGATCTTTGGCTTATTACGCCAATGCTCTTACCACTGAGCTATCCAGGAATCATCCCGTGCCCAAGGTCATTCTTCATTTTCCAATTTCCAGAATATGATATCTAGATGCGAGTATATCCTCGCTAAACAAATATATTATTATTATTATTATTTAGCACTGCGTCTTACTACCCGTTCGGGTTATACGCTTTAAGTACTAATTACGCTAATGGATTGGGAATTGGGAAGGTTAAATTAGAGGAAGTGAACCCGCATTAGCGTGGAGGGAGAGTGGAAAACCATTTAGGAAAAACCACCCACAGTTCACCCGACCGAGATTCGAACCTCGATCTCCCCGTCCTCGGTGGTAGAGCTCAACACGACTTGCGCGTTAGCCAACTACGCCACCGAGGCGGGTAACAAATATAATAGCTTTGGCTGTTAGATTCTTAAGATTAAAGTAGATGTTTTGGGGTAGAGTGTCACGCACAATTTATTCACCGTAAATAATGACCCACAAGACAAAAAGGTTGGCCGCCCCTGAGTTAAGCCCCAGTAGTAATGATTCTGACCAAGGGTTTTAAAATAATTTAGAGGGAAACAAAAATAAGATGTGAAATTAAAAAAAAAGTCCTGTTGTTCCAGCTATACGCTTATGTACTAACATGCGTTAGGGGTGTTGTAGGTTGAATTGAGAATAAGTGTACATGCATTTGCATGGAGAGCGAGTGAACAACTAATTAGTTAAAACACCCTCGATAGAGCTGTCCTGGATTCAAACTCCGATTTCCCCATCATCGACAATTTAGCAATGTGTGAGAGTGACGCCATAGCCCATGCAGCCACCAAAACGGGTATTTATTTATGAAAAAATATATTATAAAATGGCATGCACTTCAAGAAATAATTAAGTTATAATTCTGTAAAACAAGAGTGAAACTAAATAATATTAACTATAAAAAAATTCCCAAACTATTTTGACAACACTGTACTAGACACTCACCACACATTAATTAAGAATTTAATTTTCAGATGGACAAAATTAATTGTTGTGTTGTGTCTTAGGCATTATAATTCAAACAGTTTTTTTAAACATAATCTCTTTAGATTCTTGGTAAGTTTTTTTTTTTACAAATTCTAGTATTTACATCGTGTTGTCAAACTTATTGGTGGTTTCCCAGGCATTCGCAGGCAAATTTACATATTTAATTAAACACTTGTGTATTTTTTACTTTATAATTATATACGGTGAAGACGGCGCACTTTAGGAGAAAATAACAGTGTAAATAATATTTTAATTGAAAATCGCTCCAGCCTGTAGAATTTTTAATTCAAATTAATATTAAGATATAAAACAGTCTTAGTCAGCGTGGTGTATGTATGTATGTATGTATGTATGTATGTATGTATGTATGTATGTATGTATGTATGTATGTATGTATGTATGTATGTATGTATGTATGTATGTATATATGTGTGTATGTATGTATCCTCCAATCATTACAGGGACTGGTTGTATATTGAATATTATTACTAGTATCGTTCATACCTCTACCACTTTATTTTGTCAGAACTATAAGTGAGACTAATCATTGAAAGTAACATGCTCTAGTCCATACCAGAATTGCATTGTAAACACTATATATGACCAGAAAGAGCATAAGAAAACAAACATTAAAATTTCCCTAAGGTTGTATTCTAAACATTCTAATAAAATATTAGAAATGGGTATCATTGTATAATCTTTCATCAGAATCATAGTTTGAATTACATGTGGTGTATGGGCCACTATTTAAAAAAAAAAATGACACTCTTTAAAATAAAAAGAAAGAACCAAGCTAGTTTCTCTTGAAAATCGCGTAAAATGACAATGCGAGCAACCATCCGTTTGGCTAACCCTAGCCAAAGACATAAAATATGTATGGAAAATCCCAAGACAGGGATTAGCAAGGGGGAGGGGAAACTAAAGTAGGGTTGAATATAAGGGGGTCAGGTATGAAGACAAAATTCAAGAAATAGAAAAAATATATAGTGTGTACAGGAAAAGATACAAATTCATTGCAATCAATAGATTCTATATTTTAGTCAAAATAGTAAATAATATAAATTAATTATGAGAATAAGTTTAAATTAAAATAAAGATCTACCTCTACTAGTAATAAAAAATAATACACCATAAGGTAACCCAAACTTAATTATAGCTAACATATTATCAAAAGCTTATTAAATATAATATGTTTGCTTGGACAAGAAATCTAGAATAGAACCTAGAGTAGCCTACATGTAAAACTAGTTTTGAAGGTAAATCATTCATTTCCGTTTGAAGGCCTTATCTCGAAAACAAGGACGAGAATGGATACTTTAATTTATATGGGGTGAAAGAGAACTGTTTTTTGTATAAAACCCACTCTTTGTGGACGTCACAGAAATTATGGAATAGACGCTTGAGTACCTAAAACATAAGGCTTTTTTAGATGATAATTCCATTAATTTCCCTATTTAAGGCCTTATCTCGAAAACAAGGACGAGAAGCGATACTTTAATTTAAATGGGGTGAAAGAGAACTGTTTTTTGTATAAAACCCACCATTTGTGGACGTGACAGAAATTCTGGAATAAACGCTGTAGCACCTAAAACGTAAGTCATTTTTAGATGATAATTCCTTTCATTTAAGTCCTTATATCTCGAAAACAAGGACGAGAAGGGTTACTTTTATATATATGGGGTGAAAGAGAACTGATTTCTGTATAAAACCCACCATTTGTGGAAATGACAAAAATCCTGGAATAGACGCTGGAGCACTTTAAACATAAGGCTATTTTAAAAGGTAATACTACTCATTTCCCTATTTAAGGCCTTATATCTCGAAAACAAGGACGAGAAGGGATACTTTTATCTATATGGGGTGAAAGAGAACTGTTTTCTGTATAAAACCCACCATTTGTGGACGTGACAAAAATTCTGGACTAGACGCTGGAACGCCTTTAACGGAAGGACCACTCGTAAAATGTAGCTATTTCCATATTTAAAGACTTATATCTCGAAAACAAGGACGAGAAGGGTTACTTTTATATATATGGGGTGAAAGAGAACTGTTTTATGTATAAAACCCACCATTTGTGGAAATGACAAAAATTCTGGAATAGACGCTGGAGCACTTTAAACATAAGGCTATTTTAAAAGGTAATACTACTCATTTCCCTATTTAAGGCCTTATATCTCGAAAACAAGTACGAGAAGGGATACTTTTATCTATATGGGGTGAAAGAGAACATTTTTCTGTATAAAACCCACTATTTGTGGACGTGACAAAAATTCTGGACTAGACGCTGGAACGCCTTAAACGGAAGGACCACTCGTAAAATGTAGCTATTTCCATATTTAAGGACTTATATCTCGAAAACAAGGACGAGAAGGGATACTTTTATTTATATGGGGTGAAAGAGAACTGTTTTCTGTATAAAACCCACCATTTGTGGACGTGACAAAAATTCTGGACTAGACGCTGGAACGCCTTAAACGGAAGGACCACTCGTAAAATGTAGCTATTTCCATATTTAAGGACTTATATCTCGAAAACAAGGACGAGAAGGGATACTTTTATCTATATGGGGTGAAAGAGAACATTTTTCTGTATAAAACCCACTATTTGTGGACGTGACAAAAATTCTGGACTAGACGCTGGAACGCCTTAGACGGAAGGACCACTCGTAAAATGTAGCTATTTCCATATTCAAGGACTTATATCTCGAAAACAAGGACGAGAAGGGTTTTTTTTATATATAAGGGGTGAAAGAGAACTGTTTTATGTATAAAACCCACCATCTGTGGACGTGACAAAAATCTTGGACTAGACGTTGGAACGCCTTAAATGGAAGGATCATTCGTAAAATGAAGCTATATACATTCATTTCCGTACGTTAAACTTGATCACTTCTTTCTTTGAGGCGCTCTCTGCCATCTCTTGGTTAATTCTGTACTACTCCTGGTGCCTGCTTGCCTACTGCCATCTCTGTTTCAAATATTAACCTCATGTTCTTTCTAGTTATATTTCTTTCTATGGTGTTGGCTAAAATCGGTTAGGTTATTGTGGATGTGGAGTAGTTAGGTCCAGTAGAAAAGGACACGACAGAATATGTGAGGTTAGTCTGTTTATACTTTACTGAACTTAGCCACAACCACATAAACGTTTATTTTAGGGGAAAACAAGAAATGCGCAGTGTGACAACATCAAACTATGAAACCAGATATAACTATTAGTTTATAAATAAACCATTAGAGGGCACTAAAAACGAGAAATAATAAAGTACGTTTTAAGTTAAGACTATAGATGGCAGTATCAGAAATTATAAGGAATTAAGTAAAGACAAGATAACAATTAATAAAATAACCAATTTATTCAGAAGGATTGAAATAAGTTAATGATTTAATATGTTATTTTGTGTATATAAAAACTGCAAAACATTAAATTTCATAAATAATATATTATTATTAATGGTGGGATTTCATTTTAATGTTATCCCTATTATTCAAATTATTGGTCGTTACATTAATGATAGTAACGCAAGAATTGTATAAAACGAACATAGATAGGCTAATTATGAGTATTCAGAACATTTTTAATAAATAGTCTTTGAATCTTTAACACAAAAATTAGCTATAGGTAATTCATTTTAAGGTAAAACATCTTCTAAATTTGAAATTGCAAAACAAACCTATACGATGAAGATTACATTTATAGATGCCTAAAACTAATCTACATAGGTGTAGTACTCAGATCTTCCGGAAATCTAAAGAAAATAACATTTAAAGTTGAATTTAGATTTTAAATAACGCCATGAACCGTTTAATTTAAGGTGCCACATATACTTTGTTTGATACTACCACACTGTGACTCTAATTTAAGATGCCACAACTAATATATTTGAAATTGTCACATGAACACACATGGTGGCGAGTACACTAATGAGTACCTACAACTAATCTACATAGGTGTAGTACCCGGATCTGTCGGAATTTTGGATTAAATTACCTTTAAATAGGAACGTACGTATTAAATAGCACAATGGGTTCTCTAATTTAAGGTGCCACAACTTCTATATTTGAAATTGTCACACTAGCACACATGGTGGCGAATACACTTATAGGTGCCTACCACTAATCTAAAGAGGTGTGGTACCCGGATCTGCCGGAAGTTTGGAGTAAATTACCTTTAAATAGGAACGTACGTATTAAATAGCACAATGGAGTCTCTACCTTAAGGTGCCACAACTTCTATATTTGAAATTGTCACACGAGCACACATGGTGGCGAATACACTTATAGGTGCCTAAAACTAATCTACATAGGTGTGGTACCCGGATCTTCAAGAATTTTGGAGTAAATTAGCTTTAAATTGGAACGTACGTATTAAATAGCACAATGGGTTCTCTAATTTAAGGTGCCACAACTTCTATATTTGAAATTGTCACACGAGCACACATGGTGGCGAATACACTTATAGGTGCCTACAACTAATCTACATAGGTGTGGTACCCGGATCTGCCGGAATTTTGGAGTAAATTAGCTTTAAATCGGAAACGTACGTATTAAATAGCACAATGGAGTCTCCAATTTAAGGTGCCACAACTTCTATATTTGAAATTGTCACACTAGCACACATGGTGGCAAATACACTTATAGGTGCCTACCACTAATCTAAAGAGGTGTGGTACCCGGATCTGCCGGAATTTTGGAGTAAACTACCTTTAAATGGGAACGTACGTATTAAATTGCACAATGGGTTCTCCAATTTAAGGTGCCACAACTTCTATATTTGAAATTGTCACACTAGCACACATGGTGGCGAATACACTTATAGGTGCCTACCACTAATCTACATAGAAGTGGTACCCGGATCTGCCGGAAGTTTGGAGTAAATTACCTTTAAATAGGAACGTACGTATTAAATAGCACAATGGAGTCTCTATTTTAAGGTTCCACAACTTCTATATTTGAAATTGTCACACGAGCACAAATGGTGGCGAATACACTCATAAGTGCCTACAACTAATCTACATAGGTGTGGTACCCGGATCTGCCGGAATTTTGGAGTAAATTACCTTTAAATAGGAACGTACGTATTAAATAGCACAATGGAGTCCTACTTTGAGGTGCCACAACTTTTATATTTGAAATTGTCACACGAGCACACATGGTGGCGAATACACTCATAGGTGCCTACCACTAATCTACATAGGTGTGGTACCGGATCTGCCGGAATTTTGGAGTAAATTACCTTTAAATAGGAACGTACGTAGCGAAATGGAAACTCTTTTTTAAGGTGCCACAACTTCTATATTTGAAATTGTCACACGAGTACACATGGTGGCGAATACACTTATAGGTGCCTACAACTAATCTACATAGGTGTGCTACCCAGATCTGCCGGAATTTTGGAGTAAACTAACTTTAAATAGGAACGTACGTATTAAATAGCACAATGGAGTTTCTAATTTAAGGTGCCACAACTTCTATATTTGAAATTGTCACACGAGCACACATGGTGGCGAATACACTCATAGGTGCCTACCACTAATCTACATAGGTGTGGTACCCGGATCTGCCGGAATTTTGGAGTAAATTACCTTTAAATAGGAACGTACGTAGCGAAATGGAAACTCTTTTTTAAGGTGCCACAACTTCTATATTTGAAATTGTCACACGAGTACACATGGTTGCGAATACAATTACAGGTGCCTACCACTAATCTACATAAGTGTGTTTCCCGGATCTGCCGGAATTTTGGAGTAAATTAGCTTTAAATAGGAACGTACGTATTAAATAGCACAATGGAGTCTCTAATTTAAGGTGTCACAACTTCTATATTTGAAACTGTCACACGAGCACACATGATGGCGAATACACTTATAGGTGCCTAAAAATAATCTACATAGGTGTGGTACCCGGATCTGCCGGTATTTTGGAGTAAATTACCTTTAAATAGGAACGTACCTAGCGAAATGGAAACTCTAATTTAAGGTGCCACAACTTCTATATTTGAAATTGTCACACGAGTACACATGGTGGTGAATACACTTATAGGTGCCTACAACTAATATACATAGGTGTGGTACCCGGATAAGCCGGAATTTTGGAGTAAATTACCTTTAAATAGGAACGTACGTATTAAATATCACAATGGAGTCTCTACTTTAAGGTGTCACAACTTCTATATTTTAATTTGTCACACGAGCACACATGGTGGCGAATACACTTATAGATGCCTAAAACTAATCTACATAGGTGTGGTACCCAGATATGCCGGAATTTTGGAGTAAATTACCTTTAAATAGGAACGTACCTAACGAAATGGAAACTCTAATTTACGGTGCCACAACTTCTACATTTGAAATTGTCACACGAGAACACATGGTGGCGAATACACCTATATGTGCCTACAACTAATCTACATGGTGTGGTACCCAGATCTGCCGGAATTTTGGAGTAAACTACCTTTAAATGGGAACGTACGTATTAAATTGCACAATGGGTTCTCTAATTTAAGGTGCCACAACTTCTATATTTGAAATTGTCACACTAGCACACATGGTGGCGAATACACTTATACGTGCCTACCACTAATCTCCATAGGTGTGGTACCCGTATCTGCCGGAATTTTGGAGTAAACTACCTTTAAATAGGAACGTACGTATTAAATAGCACAATGGAGTCTCTACTTTAAGGTGCCACAACTTCTATATTTGAAATTGTCACACTAGCACACATGGTGGCGAATACATTCATAGGTGCCTACAATTAATCTATATAGTTGTGGTACCCGGATCTGCCGGAATTTTGGAGTAAATTAGCTTTAAATAGGAACGTACGTATTAAATAGCACAATGGAGTCCCTACTTTGAGGTGCCACAACTTTTATATTCGAAATTGTCACACTAGCACACATGGTGGCGAATACATTCATAGGTGCCTACAATTAATCTATATAGTTGTGGTACCCGGATCTGCCGGAATTTTGGAGTAAATTAGCTTTAAATAGGAACGTACGTATTAAATAGCACAATGGAGTCTCTACTTTAAGGTGCCACAACTTCTATATTTGAAATTGTCACACTAGCACACATGGTGGCGAATACATTCATAGGTGCCTACAATTAATCTATATAGTTGTGGTACCCGGATCTGCCGGAATTTTGTGAGTAAATTACCTTTAAATAGGAACGTACGTATTGAATAACACAATAAATTCTCTAATTTAATGTGCCACAACTTCTTTATTTGAATTTGTCACACGAACACATATGGTGGCGAATACACTTATAGTTGCCTACCACTTATCTACATAGGTATGGTACCCAGATCTGCCGGAATTTTGGAGTAAATTACCTTTAAATTGAAACGTACCTGTTAAATAACAGAATGGTGACATGAGCACACATTGTGGAAAATATACTTATATGTGCCTACAACTAATTTAAATTGGTGTGGTACCTTGATCTAGTGGAATTTTGGAATTAATTACCTTTTAATTGGAATTAACGTTTAAAATATCGGCATTAATTGTCTACTTGCAACATCTTCAAATTTTAAACTGCTACACTAGCACTGATTGTGACATTACACTCACATGTTACTTTAGCTTATCTTAATAGATGTTGCACGTTAATATTTACATGACTAAATATTTTAAAATAATTTAATATACATATTTATCCAAATTATATTTAATATTCATTTAATAAAATATAATCAAACTCTTTACTGTTAATAAATATTATTTTATTAGGTATAAAAAATCGAATAATGACCTATACCAAAATCTTAATGTTTCAGATAGTTATTATTCTATAGTTAATTTTATTTTTCTATAATACAATTTAAAATATATTACATATCCTTCCTTGTCCTCAATGATGTCTGCCTAGAATCTGTCAGGATGGGTGAGGAATGAGGGGGAGGCGATTGTGTATACTTGTGTGGGTTCGGGATTGAATTTAGACTTGGTTTTTAAAAAGGTTTATTTGTATAAATATTATATTACAAATGTGATGTTGATAATAATACAAGAAACGAAATAACTTAAATAATATTCGGAAGCTTGTGACAAAACAAGGTGTTGCTAGGAATACCCACTGGCTTGTCTGACTCCTAGATGGTCTCTACATTGTCTCTGCACCCTGGTACCCTGGGATCGAGCGGTAGCCCTCCTCTACGAATTCTGATGAACTGGCGTCCTAGCCCGGGTAGTGTCGAATTGAGTAGAATGACCCCTAGACTGTGATGTTGTTTAGTCAGCTAATATGGCTGGATCCCATATATTTTATCCTGATTTCCGGCATTGTTTCTGACTAAGGAATGCTGACAATGTTTTTGTGGTCAGCTCCTCTATTCTATTTGTTTATAGGTTAATTGCAACAACCTGCAACACTCGTTTTGTCATTCGCAATCCATAACACACAATATTATACAAACAATTCTTACCAAAATTAGGCCGTGTGGTTTCAAATACATATATATTATCGTCAATTTTAGAATAGTTTATAATTAATTGAAAATGTATTTTGTGGAAACCTTTATGTTTGGATGTGAATTATTCCTAAACAAAACGTGCTAGCTATCTTCAGTGTCCATAGTTTTATCTATTCATCCTACATACTGAAAAAAAGTGATCAAGCAACTATCAGAATCAGTTTTTTTTTAATATATTAGATGTGGCTTACTAAGAGAAGCCGATATTTTCTTTATTGTGGCCCTATAAAATTTAAATGATTAATTTAAGGTAGAACTCCACCAACTTGATTCCTCTTCGGTTCCAATGGACCCTATCTATATTCCTATTATTAGGTGCTCCAATGAACTTGTAAAATAAATCATACATCAAATATTTTTATAGATTGTGTAATACATTTTTTATCTAGGAATTATTTGTTTATTGGCACTGCGTCTTACTACCCGTTTGGATTATACCCACATATACTATTTGCGCTAACAGTTTAGGGAAAAGGAAAGTTGTTAATAGAGGAAGTGTACTCGCATTTGAGTAGAGGGAGAGTGGAAAACCTTTAGGAAAAACTACCTTCTGTACACCCAACCAAGATTCAAACATCAAGCTCACCATTATTGGCAGTCCAGTTTACTGCGAGAGTGACTCGTTAGACCATTCAACTAACGAAGAGGGTATTTAAATGCTTGACCTAAGAGGGAATCTAGCGATATTGTAATTGATGCAAGAAAAGGGGAAGCCACATATCCTTAATTTCTTAATATCGCCTGTGTCCTTCCTTCCCCTCTTTTTCACCGAAATTCATCAAATGGTACGTCCCGGTACAACATATTAACTTACTACTAATAATTTTAAATACTCGTACATTAGTTTCTAATATAAATTTAGATTTCTCTAAGAATATCTACTAATTTATTATTTAAGAATTATATAATATTTACCCTTACAATTAAGCTATTTGGTTGAGAGGGACTAAGTGTATAAGGGGTTATAACGGTAGAAGAACACAATATTTATTTAACACCCTGTCTTACTACCCGTTAGGGTTATACGCCTATTTACTAATTACACTAATGGTCCAGGGAGGAGGTAGGTGCAATTTAGAGAAAGTGGATCCACATTTGCTTGGAGAGTGGGAAACAATTTAGGTTGGAAGCCCCCAGTGCACCCAACCAGGATCAAACCCCGATTTCCCCATCTTCCAGGGAATATGTGACGTGACTTTATATATTTTTAGATTTTATAACATTTTATATTAATGATAAATTGCTGTTATCTATTAAATACAATGGAGATGCCTTTCCATATTAAATCCTGATGAGAAAGTGAGGCTGAAAATTGGAGGTTGGCCACGCCCCTTGTGCCTAATCTTTGAAAGGAGAATATGGAAATTCACTTTTATATTAGTTTTCTTGTCAGCCAGCACCAAGAACTTTAGAAAAAGCACTGAAACTTTTGATGCCTTTTCCAACAACTTGTTTATGTGAGCCCCCCCTGCGGGACGGGGTTTAGAATAGTCCCGCAGTAACCCCTGCTTGTCGTAAGAAGCGACTAAAAGGGGAGGCTTCTGTGCAGGACGTACCTCGTGTGGGACAAACCTATCCTATATCTTTCCTTTCACATCATTTTCTTCTTCCTTCACTTTCCACCTTTTTTTTTCACTCTTCCCCCTTCGCTTTATCTATCCTTACCTTTTTCTTCCTTTCCCCCACCGTTCATCCTGCACAGAGGCCTTTGGCCTTTCCGTTGACGACCTTGGCAACTAACCCGGCTATTCTCTGTTTATTATTGGATACCACTGCCTTGAGCTCCCGAATGAAAGTGCGCCGGTTGTAATATCTTGGTAGAAGGGCCTTAGGGATGACAATAACCGGGTACCCTACCTCGAGAAAAGACCGGTTGCGTTCACGAAGGCCCGGACGTAAAATTGGCACTTTCCTGCACCCACTTGCTGCGATGACCTCTCTCCTGGCGCAGCCCCACGCGAAGGTTGTCATGTCTAGCGTCGTGTGGGGTTTCCCGCCAGGAGGGTTAACAGGGCCTCATGTGGTAGAACCAACTTGGATCACCCTGGGTCTACGATCCGAGTATTGTGCAGGTTGTCCCCAAAAAAGGCATGGCCACCTCCATTGTCACCGCTGACACCTCACTGTCCGCTAGCAACGTACTGCCACACCCCGCTGGCAACTCACTGCCCGGCCCCTCACAGGGCCGTATTAATGATAAGAGCCGGAAACGGGTAAGGCCGTCCAGCCCTTTAACAGAAAAAGTCCAGGAAGTTGTGAGGCCCCAGCCCCGCTTCCTGGTAATGTCTCGAGTAGAGGAAAACGAAAGTCTTAAGCGAGTAAGCCCATTTATCCTCGAAAGAGTGATAAATGGTGCAGCACAGTCTGACGTATCAATAAGAAAACTGCGTGATGGCACTATAATGATACAAACAATAACAGATATTCAGTCCTCAAAAGTAATGGCAATCTCTAAAATACCGTTGAGCAATACGTCTCATATACCGGTGAAGGTGGAGCCTCACGGGTTCCTCAATGTTTGCAAGGGAGTGGTCACTTGCTATGACCTCGACTGCGTGAGCATTGAGGATATCTGTGAGGAACTTTCCCCCCAGCACGTCACCGAAGTATACCGCATTGTAACTAAAAAGAACGGACAAGAGAAAAAAACCGACACGTATATCCTTACTTTTGCAACACCTACCCTTCCAAAGGAGGTCCGAGCAGGTTTCCACGTGCTCAGGGTCCGTCCGTATGTCCCTAACCCCCGTCGCTGCTTTCAGTGCCAGGAATTTGGGCATACGAAGCTGCGATGCCGTGGCAAGCCAACCTGTGCGGATTGCGGACAGGAGGCTCACGAAACACCATGTGAGTCTCCTAAGCACTGCGTCAACTGCAAGGGTCCGCATTCTGCCTGGTCTCGGGCCTGTCCGAAATGGAAGGTAGAGAAAAAAGTCCTGGAGATACAATCCGAAAAGAAGATCTCATATGCCCAGGCACGAAAGGAATACACATCTAGTCAGGCTCCGGTATTTCAAACCTCCTACAGCCAAATTGTCAGTCAGAATATCAACTGTCCCAACTGTCATTGCACAGTTAATCTCGCAAAGCCATCTACACGACCTGTGCCATTAGTCTCTACTCGAGACAATCTCAATAATAACGCGCCAACTAAGGTGGCGCCTAAATTGCTAGAAGAGGCGAAACCTCAACATAGGTCGTCTCCCCCACCCGTACCGCCGAGGAGCCCTCCTCGGGGAACACACCCGACTGCACCTCGGGGACCTCCCCCGAGCCCTACTCGGGGGTCCCCCCGGGGCCCACCTCGGGGACCTCCCCCGAGCCCACCTCGGGGACCCACCCCGAACCAGCCGGGGGAAACAAAAGAACTTGCGGCCGTTGTTGGTTCGTCCGCTCTGGTCTCTGGGTCACCGGAGGTTGGAGTGGGTGGCGGAACGGGTGAGGCCGCAAAGGCGAATCCTGCTGGTGCCTGGAGAAAGGTCCAGAGAGGTGTCGCCGACACAAATAGTAAGAGAAAAGTGCCAAAGGCTGTAACAAAGCCTTCGCGCTTAGAATCAACCCCCAAGTCTCTTCCGGAGAAACAAAAGCCTCTCTTGAAACGAGAGGTCCAGGAGAGATTTGGCAAGGCCAGAGGACCTAAAAAGGTCCTTAACCAATTTTTATTACTAAGAGATAGTGACATGGATTGCGTGGATGAATAAATTTATATTTGTACCTAATGTCGCTACTACAATGGAATTGTAGGGGTTTTTATGCTCGTGTAGAGGAAATTAAACTAATAATTTCTTCCCTGCATCCTTCCATATTGTGTTTGCAGGAGACCCACTTCCGCCCAACTGACAGCCCGATGCTTCGTGGGTACGATGTATATCGTACCGACAAGCCATTCTTCGATCGGGCTAGCGGAGGTGTGGCTATACTTGCACGTAGCAATATATATAATAAGTCTATAAATATTGTATCTGATCTCCAAGTGATTGCTGTGAGAGTCTCCCTTCCTATAGAAGTAACTGTATGCTGCATCTACCTCCCACCAGGTGAACGTGTTTCAAAGAGGAGCCTAGAGGCCCTCTTTAAACAACTTCCCGCCCCCTATATTATCTTGGGGGACTTTAACGCACACAACCTGGTGTGGGGGTCTAATTATACAGACGCCCGCGGGAGGATGGTAGAGGATATTCTTGTCTCGGAAACCTGGTATTAATGAACACCGGGACCCAGACACACTTTTCCACCTTTAATGGTGTATCCTCTGCCATCGACCTAACTCTATGTAGCCCCGGGATCGCTGCCCACTTCCTTTGGGAGGTCCACTCGGATCTATGTGGCAGCGATCACTTTCCCATTCTGCTTTCGCTAATTGAAGACCCTCCCGGTATAGCACGTGCACCACAATGGGTGCTTAAACGTGCTGACTGGGATAAATTTCGCGAGCTCGCTGTATTTGTACAACCCCTTTCTCTGGACGTCGATGTTAATATTGCCCATTTTACTTCGACGGTCATCATGGCGGCGAGGGAATCTATCCCTAAATCCTCGCCAAACCCGCGCCACCATCCTGTTCCCTGGTGGAACGAGGAGTGTAGATTGGCTATTTCTGACCGTCGAAGAGCATTACGTCTCTTCCATCGGCGTCCTACCTTGGATAATCTAGAATCATTCCGGATTATGCGTGCTCGAGCTCGCCGTATCATTCGTGAAAGCAGAAGAGAGTCTTGGAGACAGTTTATATCTACCCTTACAATTTCCACTCCCACAACTAAGGTTTGGGACAATATTCGTAAATTACGTAGTAGCAAAAATACCATCAATAACATACCTGCCCTCATGTCAAATGGTACGCTTGTCTCCTCCCCTGTGGAGGTCGCCAATGTATTGGGCTCTATGTTCACCGCCATATCTAGCACTACAAGCTACTCAAATGAGTTTGCAGCGCATAAGCGGAACATAGAGCGCCATTCTATTGACTTTGGTCAGAGTCAGGGGGAGGATTACAACTCCCCCTTTACTTTAGATGAACTGACCTATGCCATGTCCCAGGCGGGTAGCACAGCTCCTGGCCCCGACGACATTAATTATGAAATGTTGCGCCAGTTACCCCCTGCTGGACGAGCATGTCTGTTGGACCTCTACAATAGTGTTTGGGAATCTCGTCAGTTCCCAACACTGTGGAGGCAAGCAACAATTATCCCTCTATATAAAAGTGGCAAGGAAAAATTAGAACCAACTAGTTATAGACCGATAGCCTTAACTAGTTGTGTATGCAAAATATTGGAAAAAATGATAAATAAACGATTAATATGGTATTTAGAATCCCGCAATCTACTATCAAATATTCAATGTGGTTTTCGCCGCAACCGATCTACGGTGGATCATCTCGTCCGTCTCGAGACGGCAGTTCGTGACGCCTTTCTCCATAAACAGCATCTTTTGGCAGTTTTCTTTGACTTGGAGAAAGCGTACGATACCACATGGCGGTACGGCATTTTAAAAACCCTTTTTAACTGGGGGTTCCGTGGGAACCTCCCTGTTTTTATAGCTAATTTTATGTCAGATAGACACTTCCGGGTGAGGTTAAACAACACCTTATCCGATGATTTTATTCAAGAAAATGGGGTGCCCCAGGGCAGTATTTTAAGCTGTGCGTTGTTCGCCATTGCAATAAATGGCATTGTGGACAACGTACACCTTCCTGTCCGTTCATGCCTCTTTGTGGATGACTACGCAATTTATTGTAGTTCATCGAGTCTCCACAGGGCTGAACGGCAGATACAACTCTCTGTCAACAATCTATGGTCGTGGGCATCGCGTAATGGCTTTCGCTTCTCTTCAGCCAAGACGACGGTCGTCCACTTCCATAGATTACGTGGAATACAACAAGCCCCCAGTATTTTAATGAATCACGTTGTTTTACCCGTCTCGGAGACCGTAAAGTTTCTGGGACTTTTATTTGATTTTAAATTAACCTGGATTCCCCACATCAAAGACCTGAAGGCGAGGTGCATAAAAGCACTCAACCTGCTTAAAGTGGTTAGCGGTCGGTCCTGGGGGGCTGATAGGGAAACCTTGATGCGCCTGTATAGGGCCTTGGTAAGATCGAAACTAGATTACGGCAGTTTAGTGTATGCATCAGCGAGACCTTCGGCGTTGAAGATGCTGGATAGTGTCCACCATGCTGGCATACGACTGGCTACTGGTGCATTTCGTACCAGTCCAGTTGTCAGCATCTGTGCCGACGCCGGTGAGCCCCCTCTCTCTTACCGGCGGTCCTATCTTCTGGCATCTTACGTTTCAAAACTTCACTGCATGCCGGAACATGTTGCCTACCGACCTGTGTTTCATCCCCCTAACCGTGTCTTGTATGAAACCAAATGGCGTAGTACAAGGCCGGTTGGGATCAGGATGCTATCGGTATTCGACACGTGTGGGATAATCCTGCCAAAGGCTATCCCCACATACCCAGGTCGAGTTTCTCCCTGGAAGATTCGCCTACCTCAATGCCATTATGATCTTGCCAAGTTCCCTAAAGCGACCACCCCGCCGATTATATATGAGAGGACATTTAATGAGCTCCTCTCCACTCGCTTTCAGGGCTTTGAGCGCATCTATACGGATGGCTCTAAATCTGGAGTCTCCGTGGGATGTGCTTTTGTTGTGGAAGGATCCAATTTTAAATTTGGTTTACCTAATGAAACCAGTGTTTTTACGGCTGAATTATATGCCATTTTTAAATCTTTGTGTTTTGTTTACCGAAGAAGTCACCGTTCTGTCCTCATCTGCACGGATTCCATGAGTGCTCTGTCGGCATTGTCCACTCTCTACTCATGGAATCCCCTCGTGCAGATGATACATGAGCAAATTTTTAAAATTGATTCATTAAGCACCCGGCTCGACTTTTGCTGGATTCCTGGTCACGCTGGTCTTCCAGGAAATGAGCTGGCGGACCAGGCAGCCAAGGAGGCAGCACGCCTGCCTCCGGAGGCGAGTCTGGGTGTCATGTTTTTAGATCTAAAGGGTTATGTTCGGCGTGGAGTCTTACGCACCTGGCACGAGCAGTGGGTCTCGACCCCTGCTCAGAACAAGCTGCGGTCCATCAGGGACGGTGTGTCGCGATGGCCCTCTTCTATACGAAAGTCTAGAAGAGAGGAGGTCATCGTGACGAGACTCCGCGTCGGGCATACTTCATTGACCCATAGTTTTTTACTAAGAGGGGATCCACCTCCAGTGTGTGAGTTTTGTGATACTCCCCTTAGTGTGCATCACATTTTGGTGGAGTGTCGCAAACTAGCCCCTATCCGTCTGGCTCTTGATTTTAAAGGTGACTTACGTTTTTTATTACGCGATAGTGCGGATGGAGTTATTTGTTTACTCCGTTTTATACGCCAGGCGGATCTTTTTAATGCCATTTGAGTCACTTTTATAAAGTGGCTCTTTTGGTTATTATCTCATATTGAGATCTTTTTAACAGTTTTATTACAATTTAACATGTTGTTTTGTCTTTTTAACGTATTATCATTTTAACATGTTTTGTCTTTTTAACGTGTTATATTTTAATATGTTTGTTTTGTCTTTTTATTGGAGTGATACACTTGTGGTTTTTTTTTAGCAGGTGTATCACTTAATTTATACCAAGAGGCCATTTGAGCACTCCTATGGAGTGTCTCAGATGGTGAATGTTTTATCTATTTCCCCTATGGGGATTTTATTATGTTTTTAATATATTTCAAGGCCCTAATGACCTAGATGTGTCGATGGGCCATTAAACAACAACAATAATTTATGTGAGCAAGCCTTTCTGCTCTTTGTGGTGTGAAAAATTGTGAAATGAAATGGTCTTAGTGTGTAATGAGACAAAGAAATGGTCACTAAAATTGCTACAGATTTCATTGATATTTTAAAGTCACTCAAGCAGTTCCATTCTTCACATAAATTATCAGGGATTAAAAATATATATTTGTTCACTTGTGTTGTAATTATTTTTGCATTTATTGAAAAAAATATTTAATGTTAAAGATGTACAAATATAATACCTATATTTATTTAATTTCAATTTTTATTGTAAGCCTAATTATTTTTACATTAAAAGTATATTAAGACTAATTGATCCTCTAATATACTATAAATTTATGATTATAATTTTTTATGCGGTTATCATACACAGACATTACTACCACTGACAACTCTCGAGATTCGCATGGATACGTGACTTGAGCTTTATTATGGTAGTGTACGTCAAGTAGCCTTGTTGTGTCGGCATAGAGGTAAGTTGATACTCCGTGGGTCAAACTGTTTGAACTTAGGGTTTGATAATTTCGTTGGCTGGTCAGTGTAGAAGCATCAAAGTAGCAAGGGCTATGATGTGTCTCTAGTTTATGTATTTTTGACTTGCTTCGTTTTTTTATTGCTTTTTTTGTGCATAGTGAGCGAATCAAAGACAATATATTTCATACTTTGACATAGAGAGTGGTACCTTCTTAACTTGACGCTCTGTGTGACCATACACACAAAAGGCCATTATCACTAGTAGCCTTAGTTTATTTGTCGTTTGTAAGAGATCTAAGAACTAACAAACTAAAATAGAATGAACAGTAATCTGGAACAAACCGAAAAAAGTTATAAAATCAACAATAAAAATATTGTTATATTTTATCTATTTGAGGTGAGGAAAGGGAGCTTAGCATAGTGATAAAAATATATTAATTTTATAACTATCAACATAAACTAAACAAATTTATTAAAAAGACATTCAGAACAAAATAAAGATAAAATGTTATGGAGCATTCAAACAAACAACAAACTCCAAACAAAAAATGTTCACGTTTTGAAAGAATGTGAGAGAGCTAATACTAGAAAAAATTATCGAGGCTTTACAAAAGGAATAAATGAAAATCTTCGCAAAAAGAAATCTAAAATGAACCCAGAACGAATTATTGATTGCAAAGATAAAATATCGATTTTTAAAAGTTGTATGTGTGCATGTGGAGAATGTGGTTGCCAAAAAGCCGTCAATCTTAGCTACTAGTGTAATTGTGTCATGTGTTGTCCTACCAAAACGAAATGTTCATATTTTTTTTGGAGGAACCATCCGGAACAAACGAAGAACAAATGATTGCAATCATAAAAATATGGATTTTTAAAAGATGGGGAAGGGGGGGGTGTCCTACTTCTTGGACGTGCAATGTAAACATACAATTTATGAGCGTATAAAAACATATCAAACTATTTTTTCCGGAACAAACTAAGAACAAATTATTGCAATCATAAAATATTTGTTTTAATGCTTTAGGCGGAAAGGACGGTGAGTCAGCTTCATGGAGGTCCAAAGTAAACATATCATTTGTGAGCGTATTAAAACGGAAAAATTGATTATTTTTTTTGCGGGAAAATCTGTAACAAACGAAGAAAAAAGTATTGTAATCACATACACACACACAAAAAAGTTTTTAAAAAGAAACAAGGGCGAATTCATGGATGGGAAATATAAAAGTATAATTAATTTTGGGGCCGTATCAAAACTTTTATATATAGATATATATTTGAACAACCCGAAACAAACGAGGAACAAACGATAGCAAGAATAAAAATTTCAATTTTCAAAAGTGGGAGGGAGATATCGTAAAGTTGGCACTACCAATGTAAACATACAATTTGTGAGATTATCAAAACGGAACAAACGAAATGTTTGTGGGACAATCCGAAACAAACGAATGCAATCATAAATACATGGATTTTTCAAAGTGGGGGGGCTACCGTGAAGTTGGCCCCTCACGAGTAAACAAAGTATTACAAGTTCATGTTATATTTGTGCAAGAACAAATGCGGAACAAAAGATATTTTTTGCGGTACAATCCGGAACAAACGATCATAACCATAAGAATGTAAATTTTACAAAGTGGGGGGGGGGGCTACCGTGAAGTTGCCCCCCCCCAATGTAAACATATCATTTCTGGGCCTATCAAAATGGAACAAACGAAATTGTTTGCAGAACAATCCGGAACAAGTGAAGAACAAACGATTGCAATTATAAAAACTTGAATTTTTAAATTGGGGGGTAGGGGTGGGGGGCCACCTACCTACAAGAACAGTTGGTACGTACCCATGGTACAAATTGTGGGATTATTGCCGTATTCATAAAATTATCAAATTTTTGAATAATATAATCACTTTAATTGTCACCACTTGACTTTTTGAGTTTGCTACTTAAGGTAAAGTATGTGTGTATATATATATATATATTTATGCTATCATAATCACCATTTATGTCCACATTATATTCACCTATAGCCTAGGCCTAACGAATTGGAGGAAAATCGTCCAGATGATTTAAAATGTAGATAATCACAACATTTTAATGTTAATTAAAATGTAATTAATCAATAAAATTTTAATGTCAATTAAAATGTAATTAATCAATAAAATTTATCATGCAGATAATCCTATATGAACCAAGATCCAAGCTCTGACTGACAGTATAAATATTCTTACCTCTAATTAAAATATAAATACATAAAAAAACATAGATAATTTAATTGAAGATAATAATTGCAGTTTTCATTAAATTGAAGATCGTGAAACTATTTTTTTTCCATACACATACTAATGTAATCAGAGTAATAAGTTTTGCCAATTTAAGTTCTATAAAATAATGCCTTTTTCTGTATTAATAATGAATAAACTAGTTAAATAGCTAAGAAATTAAAACACTATAAACTGCCTAAATTACTTTTTTTTAATGAAAAATATTCTTTATAAAATAGATGTATAAAGTTCTTTAAAATATTAAGTATTTATTTTATCAGTCTTGATATGCGATGTGTCGAAACCTTGGCGATCGCTTACAGCCATTTATTGTTTATTAGATTGTATATTTTGTGTTACTATTTCTGGAAAACCCCTAACATATAAAATAAACATAAAGCTTACCTGCCTATATAATACATTATGCTCATTCTTGGTTTCGAAGTTTGACGTTTTCCAAGCTGTGATGGAAGGAACTATGGTTTATTATCTAATAATTAAATATATATAATATATAACACATATAATATATATTCTAAATTTGCAGTTCAAAGTGATCAAAAATAAAATACAAATCTAAAAATTACTACAAAATGTTTCAATAGTGAGAAAACCCCGTCAGTGATATAAATATCGATATCACTACAACCCGCCTCGGTGGCGGGAACCGGCGAGTTTACCGAATAGTAATTTTTAGAAAATCAGTTTTTCGAGATTCAATTATTCGAAGTTTTATTTTTCGAAAACCAAATTTTCCTCCTTGGAGTATACAGCTCATGAGCCGCTTCTGCTCCTCAGGCACGGCTGGAGCAGTCAATAATAATACTTATTGGTATGTGGTGATATCGATCACCCATTAGGTGCTAAAATTGTGGCACGAGTTATCGACCGGGCATGGCCCATAGATTTTTGATATATCCGTGTAAGTTGGTCTTACCTCTTGTAAGGGGTTTTGCTCTGTATCCAGGGCTCTCTTATGTAACTGGACTTGAACTTGCCCTATGTAAGTAATAGCTGTGCGTGCACGGCGAACATGCCTTGTTGATAGATGGATCAGTAACGTAACTCAATTGTCTGAGTTAATCCTTCCGGCGCTTCACGCCCCTTGTTGGCCGAGGCTTAGGCAATACTACCTTATATCATATTTAGTTTGTATAGACTTTTCTTACTGAGATTACGTGCCAAATATTGTCCATGTATCTTGATTTATTAAATTGCATTACTTCTAATTTCCTCTCTTTTTATTATATTCATGTATATATGTATGTGCGCCACGGGGACTACTAAGGTTGATGTTTATAAAACTAACGACCAGCAACCAAAAAAGACGACATCCCCCTCTCAGTGCAGATTTTCGAAAAATATGATCGCGACAAACATTTCGTTCGAAAAATTGATGGTTCGAAAAAATTGATTTTTGACCAAATTACTTTCGATGGTTTTGTATTCGGTGAATTGATTTCGATAAATTACTTTTCGAATAACTTGTTTTCGAAAAATTAACCTAGACCCCTCGGTGGCGTAGTTGGCTAACGCGCTGGCCGTAGTTGAGCCAGGCTGCTGAGGACGGGGAGATCGAAGTTCGAATCTCGGTCGGGTGAACTGGAATTGGCTTTTACTTAATGGTTTCCACTCTCCCTCCACACAAATATGGGTTCACTTCATCTAAATTCAACCTTCCCAATTCCTAACCCATTAATACATAAGCGTATAAACCGAACAGATAGTAAGACGCGGTGCTATTATTATTATTATTATATTATTATTATTATTATTATTATTATTATTATATCACTACAATATGAGGCTAACTATTTCAAGAGACGGCTTAAGAATGATTGTTCAAACAGAAATCTCGCATGGACTGCAGATTACTTGGGTTTCTACTTTCTGTGATAACACAGCTGGAGTAATCGCTGTGTTTTGCGCGAACTGTGGAGGCGGGCTATCACCCGTTCTTGTCAACTAAGCTACACTTCCCTACAAAGTTTTGATATCGCGAGCAAACTTGGAATTTCAGTGCATATTTTTATGACAAACGGAAAGCAAGTTATTGATTAAAATATTGCATATTTAAGTCTGAATATGTTTTCTAGTCTTAAGTAGGCTCTACATATCTATAAATCGTAGGAATATTAATTTTCATAGATTAATTAGTATCAATAATAAACAATTGCTGAATTGTGTTGATTTTAAGGGAACTTTATGCATATATATATATATTATATATATATATATATATATATATATATATATATATATATATATAGTATGCTTCTAACTACGGTAAAAGGCCAGCTTTATCAAATAGGTATCGTATTAAAGATATTAAATTTCAATTTTCAAATTTTTATTTTAAAGAATGTGGCCTAAAACTGGTTTCGGAAATCGAAAGAATTTAAGTTTCTTACTCTCATAGCTCGTTAATGAAAATACTTAAAAATACATTTATGGTGTGTAACATTTCAGAGAAGAAAAATTATTTTAATGGCGAGAGAAAAAAAAATCTGTACTAATATCCTTTAAGTGTCCACGAATCAACTGTTCCCTGGATAGAGGATCCACGTGACGGAGACAATTGAGAACCATTGCACTTATTGATTCTACTTGTCAAATTTTATCGCTCGGGATCCAGGCAGCAACCGTTCAGCGAAAAACAATCTTGTATTTTATATATAATAATGGGTATTGAAAAGATTCCGGAAGATCTGGGTACCATACCTATGTAGATTAATTGTAGGCACTTATGAGTGTATTCGCCACCATGTGTGCTCGTGTGACAATTTCAAATATAGAATTTGTGGCACCTAAAAGAGAGTTTCCATTTCGCTACGTACGTTCCTATTTAAAGGTAATTTACTCCAAAATTCCGGCAGATCTGGGTAGCACACCTATGTAGATTAGTTGTAGGCACCTATAAGTGTATTCGCCACCATGTGTGCTCGTGTGACAATTTCAAATGTAGAAGTTGTGACACCTTAAATTAGAGACTCCATTGTGCTATTTAATACGTACGTTCCTATTTAAAGGTAATTTACTCCAAAATTCCGGCATATCCGGGTACCACACCTATGAAGATTAGTTGTAGTCACCTATAAGTGTATTCGCCACCATGTGTGCTAGTGTGACAATTTCAAATATATAAGTTGTGGAACCTTAAATTAGAGACTCCATTGCGGTATTTAACACTTACGTTCCTATTTAAAGGTAAATTACTCCAAAATTCCGGAAGATCTGGGTACCATACCTATGTAGATTAATTGTAGTCACCTATAGGTGTATTCGCCACCATGTGTGCTAGTGTGACAATTTCAAATATAGATGTTATGGCACCCTAAATTAGAGAACCCATTGTGCTATTTAATACGTACGTTCCCATTTAAAGGTAATTTACTCCAAAATTCCGGCAGACCTGGGTACCATACCTATGTAGATTAGTTGTAGGCACCTATAATTGTATTCGCCACCATGTGTGCTAGTGTGACAATTTCAAATATAGAAGTTGTGGCACCTTAAATTAAAGTATCCATATTGCATTTAATACGTACGTTCCGATTTAAAACTAATTTAATCCAAAATTCCGGCAGATCTGGGTACCACACCTATGTAGATTAGTTGTAGGCACCTATAAGTGTAATCGGCACCATGTGTGCTCGTGTGACAATTTCAAATATAGAAGTTGTGGCACCTTAAAGTAGAGACTCCATTGTGCTATTTAATACGTCCGTTCCTATTTAAAGGTAATTTACTTCAATATTCCGGCAGATCCGGGTACCACACCTATGTAGATTAGTGGTAGGCACCTATAAGTGTATTCCCCACCATGTGTGTTCGTGTGACAATTTCAAATATAGAAGTTGTGGCACCTTAAATTAGAGAACCTATTGTGCTATTTAATACGTACGTTCCCCTTTAAAGGTAATTTACTCCAAAATTCCGGCAGATCCGGGTACCACACCTATGTGGATTAGTGGTAGGCACCTATAAGTGTATTCGCCACCATGTGTGCTTGTGTGACAATTTCAAATATAGAAGTTGTGACACCTTAAAGTAGAGACTCCATTGTGCTATTTAATACGTACGTTCCTATTTAAAGGTGATTTACTCCAAAATTCCGGCAGATCCGGGTACCACACCTATGTAGATTAGTGGTAGGCACCTATAATTGTATTCGCCACCATGTGTGCTTGTGTGACAATTTCAAATATAGAACTTGTGGCACCTTAAATTAGAGACTCCATTGTGCTATTTAACACTTACGTTCCTATTTAAAGGTAAATTACTCCAATATTCCGGCAGATCCGGGTACCACACCTATGTAGATTAGTGGTAGGCACCTATAAGTGTATTCCCCACCATGTGTGTTCGTGTGACAATTTCAAATATAGAAGTTGTGGCACCTTAAATTAGAGAACCTATTGTGCTATTTAATACGTACGTTCCTATTTAAAGGTAGTTTACTCCAAAATTCCGGCAGATCCGGGTACCATACCTATGTAGATTAATTGTAGGCACCTATAAGTTTATTCACCACCATGTGTGCTCCTGTGACAATTTCAAATATAGAAGTTGTGGCACCTTAAAAAAGAGTTTCCATTTCGCTACGTACATTCCTATTTAAAGGTAATTTACTCCAAAATTCCGGCAGATCTGGGCACCACACCTATGTAGATTAGTTGTAGGCACCTATAAGTTTATTCACCACCATGTGTGCTCCTGTGACAATTTCAAATATTAAAGTTGTGGCACCTTAAAGTAAAGACTCCATTGTGCTATTTAATACGTACGTTCCTATTTAAAGTAATTTACTCCAATATTCCGGCAGATCCGGATACCACACCTATGTAGATTAATTGTAGGCACCTATGAGTGTATTCGCCACCATGTGTGCTCGTGTGACAATTTCAAATATAGAAGTTGTGGCACCTTAAAGTAGAGACTCCATTGTGCTATTTAATACGTACGTTCCGATTTAAAGCTAATTTACTCCAAAATTCCGGCAGATCTGGGCACCACACCTATGTAGATTAGTTGTAGGCACCTATAAGTTTATTCACCACCATGTGTGCTCCTGTGACAATTTCAAATATAGAAGTTGTGGCACCTTAAATTAGATTTTCCATTTCGCTTCGTACGTTCCCATTTAAAGGTAATTTACTCCAAAATTCCGGCAGATCTGGGCACCACACCTATGTAGATTAGTTGTAGGCACTTATAAGTGTACTCGCCACCATGTGTGCTGGTGTGACAATTTCAAATACAGATGTGGTTTCACCTTATATTAGAGTCAACATTGCGCTATTTAACATTTACCCACCTGTTATCACTATGCTGCGCTCTATTTTCTTATATAGAACTAAATTATTGTACATATCGCTCTCTATGAGATGCTTTGGAACTAATTTTCGAGTTTAGCGCTACCTATTACAATGTTTGGAACTAATATTTGTTGTAGTGTCTTTTACTTTTCATATGTTGGCCAACATGTGGAAAAAAACGGTTAGTTTATTGTGGTTGTGGCGGACTTCTGCAAGCTTCTGTTTATTTAATATTGTAATTAATAAATATGAACAAGTGAGCTTTTTATGACCATTAATATGTTGGATCTGAATTACTATGATATCGGGTTAATGATAGTCCAATCCATCAGAAAAAGGGGCGCCCAGGCCTATCTGAATTAGGCACCTCATCATAGACCATTGATTTTGTCTACCTTAATTTTAAAACTAATTAGGACAATAATATTTATTAAAAAAAACTTGCATTGTTCATTGGAATTATACACACACCCCACAATGAATTTACAGTTTTAATGAAATAATTTAGGCCTACTTAAGTTTCAAAATTTTGGAAATAGCATAGCTATAAAATTATTATAGCCTAGCTTTTTAAGAACAAGTTTTTTCACACATTAAAACACAACCAACCAGCATTATTAATCATAATAAACACATTAAAGACACTTGACATATTAAATGTAAAGATTAACGTATTTGTTCTTGTATATACATTAATTATCTCTTGCATATGGCTAAAATAATGTTTAACACAACACAATAAAATTCTAGCTAGGAGTTACAACATTTGTAGCTTACAGCACACACATTTTATTTTATAAAGTTCTTTGATAGCTATACTGCGTATCTAGCGCAGAATTCTTAATTTTTGCTCTGTCAAATTAAGTGAAATTTAATTAATTATAGCACTTAAACACACTACAACTAAAGACAATGTTTCGGTTATACCAAAATAAATACTGTGAAAAATTCCAAGTCATTAAACAAATTATTTGAAAACTCAATAAATTGACAGAGGATTATTATATTAAAGAAGACGTTATTTTGAAAAACAGTTCTATATAGTCCTATTTTGTTAGGCTGTATTGATCCTTATATAAAACTGTTCTAAAAACAATAGTAAATTGAATTTTTTATTCATTCCCAATTGAAAGGTTAGGTGTTTGCACCACAAAAAAACACCTTTTTTATAATACTTGTTTTGCTATAATAGGAAATGTGTCTATGTTGTTGTGTGTTTAAGTGCTAGTAAACATAACATTTATCAATATTTTACATAGAAAGAACTTAAAAAATCCCACCCTGGTTGCGCATCAAACCCATTATGATTTGTGTAGTGAATCATAAACTAGCATAACTTTACTTAACTTTCCATGTCTCAATCAAATAAAAGTTAACTTTTGATGGGTGTTAATCTACTTTAAAATCAGATCCATATTTAGTTATTTTAATACAACTTTATCACATATGTATAAAGAAAGACCTACTATCATTGAAGTGAACCAACATGGCGAAATCTGAATGAGGTATTTTAGTTGGCTTGCTAGTTGAGTATTATTGTTGTCTGATCCAAGAAACCAATAATCATAATTTTGGATATATCAAGTGTTTAAATGTGTTTATTATGTTTAACATTCCTGTTTGGAAGTATTTTTTATCTTATACCCCTCTCACAAAAGAAGGTTAAAGTGCTCTTTCATTCAAAAACACCAAAAATTGAACAATTTCTAATTTTTTAAATTTATTTTTAGCAAGAAATTTAGGCATATACCTGCTCACTTTTCAATACATGGAACACTGTCATGGCTTTGAATTTTTTAAATTATGTAACTCACTTGCTGTATGCCTAACCAATATAACAATTTCATGTAGGACCCTATGCATTACAAAGTGAGTTAAATGGGAAAATGTGGGTTCTAATATCTAGAAATAACCCCATTCCATTTCAGGTAAAATGATCTAAATACACATTTATGTTTAATACGTTACAGTATCTTAGCTAAGGTTTTCTACTATCAAATTATTATTAATTATTATTATTATTATTATTTAGCACCGCGTCTTACTACCCGTTTGGGTTATACGCTTTAAGTACTAATTACGCTATGGATTAGGAATTGGGAAGGTTGAATTAGAGGAAGTGAACCACATTTGTGTGGAGGGAGAGTGGAAAACCATTTAGGAAATCATCCCCCCCCCCCCAAGTTCCCCCGACCTAGATTTGAACCTCGATCTCCCTGTCCTCAGCAGTCGAGCTCAACACGACTAGCGCGTTAGCTAACTACGCCACCGAGGCGGGTACTATCAAAGTACATTATTGGAATTGATATAATGCTGCTCACCTACAATTTATAGAACTAGCCTAATTCTAATGAATACACAATCACCATTTATTTGCATATATACAGGTTTACTTCTGATACTAACACACACACATTTCACAACTCAGCTGTAGGCCTTGTTGTTAGAAAACTTCACTTGTGTGGGTTACCCTACATTAGTTTCTTCAAGACTATTTGTGTAAATGATTTCATCTTTGAATGAAGGGCCTATCGTTTGAGGAATACAGACAAACAGACCAAATATTGTGGTTTAAATATAATAATAATTCAGGTAGGCCCTTAAATAAACATTGTAAATTATTTTTTTAAATAACTACAACATTCATGTATATTATTATCAAAACACACTTTTGTATTTTGATATTTAATACATTAATCTACACATATGTTCTTAAATTTACAGTGCCATTTTGACGAGAGACAGTTTGAGACAAATAGAGCTGATCGGTTACGAAAGCTTCGACCAGATGCCGTTCAACTTATTTTCTCAACACATTTTATCTATGGGCAAAAGATTATATCAATAAAGGTAAACTGAACCTAAGTTTATATAGGCCCTAGCTCATAGGAAATATCCAAACTAAAACTTATACAGTTAGGGCCTACTGATACTACTAGGCCTTCTGATATTTTAGTGTATGCCCCTAGTGTTTCCTATATAATACCACTATTTAATTGTTTTGTGTTTAAAACAGTTTTTTTCATCACATACGGTCGGTAGGTAGATCTAACACATTAAAAACTTCCTTTCAATATTGTATTACAATAGATTGCAAAATCTCTCATATGGCTTGAATATGAAAATAAGAATATAAATAACCAGCTACTTTATACATATTAAGAATAATTATTGATGCCTAAATTGGCTAACAGGCACTAAGCAGTTATGCTTACCAGTGCTTTCCCCAGGAAATTTTGTCAGCTGTATGGTATTATTAAGTAACAGGGCAGGGGCAGTATTTTAATACTTAATGATTTGTGCAACAAACATGCACAAATAATTGATTTTAGCCGGGCGGCGCACCCGGCAAAAATACTCTGTGGAAAACGCTGCTTACATTCATCTTGCAAGTTAAACCTAGATTGTGTGTGGTTGTGGTGTTAATATCAATTAACAAAATAAAACTTTTTTATTCAATGACAAATATTAAATATTAATGTTCAAAAGCTATCCTATGGTTTGAGAATCACTCTGGTCAGTTTATTTAGATAAATAAGGCATTATTAGGCTTTTCCTAATAGCATTTAGGTATTTTTTTTATGTTTGAGAAAGTCATTGTGTTAGACACTCTGAAATAATATTTTGTCTGCGCATTGGTGAGCTACTTACAGATTTTAATATGGTGGTTTTCTCCCAATTATTTTTATTCAGCATCATTACTGGTACTGGTACACTGGTTGGTATGTGTTAATTTCTACTCAAACATAATTCAGGTAAATATATTGGTCATCCCTCCTAATTTAGACTATGTTTTACAATAATAACAATATCAACACATGCCTATTTTTTTTATAGAACCTCAATGAAACATTACATGTGACTCGCACTTGCACAACAGAGGCAGCTCCCAATGATGTAAATGTCAGTAACTGCCTACGGGCCTATGGTTTGCTTGGTGAATTGCTGTTGTAACAAGTACATTTTTTTGAAGGATGAACTCACTGTCTAAGAAAATTATATTTTTTGTAGAATTGTTGCTGTTTAAATTGAGTGGTAAGAAAGCATTAAGGCTTTGAATGAATATATTCAATTGTTATTTGTTGGTACATTTCATAAAAAAAGCCATAAAATATCTGGACCCACACAAAGGTTGATGAGTTTTTGTGTCCTGGAATTTCTTCATTTTTATTATGTAGGGTGCACCGGTTCGTGAGACTAAGGAAGATCATCTCGCTTATTCATTGGGCAAAGAATACCCAAGAGTAGCCTTAATTGTAGCTCATCACTATGTATTTTTGTAGCCGTGTCTATAAATAAAGGGCTTTGGCCGTGTCTCTTATCGTCACAGTGACTGTCTACCGACCTTCCACTTTAACCCCCGCACACTGGTGACTCGCCGAGCACTATAAAAGTACCGGGGCAGGAGTGATAGGGCCTTGGTTGCTGTGGTGGGAGGGCACCCATGGCTGTATTAGTATGAAGGAAAAAATGGTCAAATTTGAAACATTTTCTAAGGGTTGAATTTGTTGAAATGTACTATGAATGCAGTGGTGGGTCGATATTTTGATGGCCGAGTTTCAGGCACTTTTGTATTGCTGATTGTGCATTTATGTGTGGAATATTGGTGTATATTGTTGGGATGTCTATGGTAACCAGGATGGTTTAATCATACAGGATACTAAAAATACTTAAGTATTTTTCAAGGAAATTATATATTTCCTTAATGTATGAGAGGTCCTGTCTTGTATATTCAGCTTTCATCTTGATTTTATTGCAATTTTGAAAGGAGTTTATTGATAAACATAAGTGCTGGGGTTGTTTTATTTGAATGCAAACACTTTGAGTCAATATTGAAATTGTAAAAATATCTACAAAAGTATGTTTGTTGGTAAAAACTTAAAAAAGTGCTTCGTTCATTTAAAAAAAATTGTTAATTATTCTTCAAGTCATTCATATGTATTACATATGTATCATTCATATGCACTGTATGTTTCTATAAAAAAAATCATTTCTGCACCTACTGTATGTACAATTATGACATTGATTTTGACTAGGCATACACCCTGGTCAAAATTGTGCAATTTGTTTCATTGTCGAATGACTAAAGTAAAAATTATAAAAATAAAAACTGATGTCGATGAATGTTATTTTAATGTATTAATCAGGAAACGTTTTAAACATTTGGCTATTTTACGTAATTTTTCATTAGTATTATAGATGTATCATTGTAGCTAATCATTTTAATCTTATTCTTTAAATAGTAAAATTTATTTTTCTAGAAATTTACACAATGATAACATTGCATACAGCCTACAATCCTTAATTCTTAAAATAGCTAGTGATGTAGACATTTATATTCATTGAAAACATACTATTGACATTGTAAAATATATTATAAGATAACAGTTGTACCATACTATATATAAATACTCCGGCGTGGGCTTAGCTAGAATACGGTAAGCACAAACAACTCTTTATCTCGGGACCTCCGGGGGAAAGTGTTAGGATTCCATGTAAGGTAAGTTGACAATGTTGTACCTGGACTTACCATAATTTAGTAGAGCAATGGGACCGTGGACTGCAACTCCAAATGATCAATAACAATAAAAATGTGAATTTAGTGAATTGTAACTGTATACAACAAATAAAATCAAAATAACCAGCAATGTGAAAGTGAATTCATGCTTTTCAATTTGTGTTTAATGTTTCAAATTTTAGTATTCTACCTATGAGTACTCGTCTATACACAAGGCAAGTTTTAAAATAAATAACACATCAGAATTGTTAATGATTATAAAGAGAAAAAAAGATCTTGTGTCCTGCATGGATTAAATATTCAGATAATAGCCTTACAAAATTTGTTTGAGAAAATAAACAATGTGATACTCATATATTTTAAATAATATCTCTTTGAGCTAACAAGAGGAAGAGTTTATTGAAAAATAGACTTCTAATTGTTGGTTGGATATAAAGTGATTGGTACAATCCAAACCATTGGTAGAAAAGTGTGTTGTAACTTTTTATTTCGTCATAAAATATTCTTTAATGCACTTATCTTGATTAAAATTGTATTTAACGATGCACCGGTGAATAGCTTTGCAGTCTATACTAAGTTAAGTCACTTTTTGAAAACACTAAAATAATTTTCAATTTCCTTTACATAAACACACATATTCATCCATAGCATAGACATTATTTTTAAAGGTTTGCTTAAAGGTATCCATAGTTACTTCCTCCCAAAGCATTGTTTTTGTTTTTCCAAGATCATATTCCTCGCAAACCTCACTTGTATAAGGTATGGTTTTATTTTCAATTGGAATACAGGAGAGTGGTTAAAATAATATCAGTTATTTTCTATTCAATAAAATCTGTGTGCTTTTATGAAAATCAAAGGTTTCTTTGTTAAAGTTATTTAATGCTGATCACACTCAGCTTGTATGCTTTCTGAGGATGGATCTGATCTTTGGTTACCATTCCCTTTCACCTACTTCCTGTATTAAGACTGGTAAAGGGAACAATGTTAAAACTAACTCCATCATTTGTAGATATGATATTGGTATTATGTACGTCCCGCTTTTATTTCTTGAGTCCTGGTCCTACCCAGACTTAACTTGTTCTCTAAACCCTCTTATCCTCACACACTCCCATCTTTTATTTAAAACCACATCACTGAAGCGACCTGAATTAAAAATGGGATGAACAAGCCTAGAGGAATTGATTTTAATACTTTGTTTAGAAAAGTTGGGCTAGTGTACTTGAAAGTCCTGATGGTAGCATATGTTTGCTATAATTTTGGTCTAAATCTTAACGCATGCTAAATAATTTTCTTAGCACCGCGTCTTACTACCTATTTGGGTTTTACGCTTATGTACTAATTAGGTTATAGAGTTAGGGATGAGGAAGATTTTATTAAGAGAAAATGCAGCCTCATTTGTATGGAGAGAGTGGAAAATCCTTTAGGAAAGACCACCCTCAGTGCACCCGGCTAGGTTCGAACCACAATCTCTTCGTCCTCAGCAGGCCAGTCTAACATGAGTGTGGCGCAATAGACAACTCGGCTATGGAGTTGTTAATTTAAAGAAGAGTAAATCACTAACTGCTCAAAATTACACATGGTCATATGACAACACTGGAAGACTGACCGACTTCAGTGGCCAAATGGTCTAAGGCATCACTCTTATGTGAGACTGGCCTGCCGATGACAGAAATCTGTTTGATAATTTTGGTCAGGTCTAATATGTGTGGAACCTGAAGATAAAAAAACACTGTGTGAATGTGGACATTTGTTTATGATAATCATAATATTGTATTTATTTGGGCGAAGTCAAGGCCAGCGTCATTTCTTGTACAAGACACCTTTCTTATTTTTTGTAAAGTTAAAGCTATTCTGATTTCATAAATGGTTGATTTATAATTTATTTAATAGTACAAATGGACTTGATTAACTTTTTAAATTCCGTTTTCTCCATAAGAATACATTGTAGACTCTGACGTCATACCCCCACAATGGCATACTGCGAGTACTCATTATATCTAGGTTATTCTAGGGTAGAGCTGAATGCTGGCCGGTAAAGTGAACGAGCCTACCCTACAACTCTAGTAGCCTTAGTATAAGGAAGAACCCATCAAGATGACCAAATAAACCTTAAAATTTGAAATTTCTCAGTGAGTTGAGTAATTGCAGGAGGAAGGGGAGCTTGGAGGTCAACATTTTCAAAAACTAATATATTTAATTACTTCTCTGTATTGTAAAGAATTTAGATTTATTAATTAGGTACAGGAAACAATACAAATAGACATTTACATAATAATAATAATAATTATTATTATTATTTAATATTGCATTCTGAGAAATAGTGGTGATGGAGTATAATAGACAAAAAGACTTTTTGAGAGTAGGAAAAAAATAAAATTTTGACAGATAAATAAAGATAAATCAAATCCCAGATAGCCAAAATAACATTAGACTATAAATTTCTCAAAGTGGGTTGGGGAATGGGGGGTTCAAAATCTACAAAATTAATAGAAACTACTACATCTCAGTGCATTGTCGTTAAGAATTGAATTTTGGCATGCCCGTAAATGCACCACTCCAAATAACTAATAAGTCGGAACATTTTAAAATGTAACTCCATGAAATCAAGGGAGGGGCGAGGGGAGTTATAAAAAAAACCTTTTATCTATAGTTGAAAATCGAAATTTGGCTGGCAGGTAGAAGAACAACTATAGATAAAGAAAGTATTCTTAAAACTATGTGTTTAAATGGGAGTTAGAGAAATTATGATTGGGGAGGAGAAGGGAAAATTTTCAAAAACCAATAGAAACAATTACTAACAGAACAATTTATTTGATAAGCTGAGGTGCTTAGTACTAGAGTAATTCTTTCAAATTAATTCATGTTTAGTTAGTAAATTCAAACTATTTCTTTTGGTGTTCATTTCAACAATGTATCTGCGTAAGCGAGCAAATATTGATGCAAATACTGCATATATATATAAAATAGATTATATATATATATTTATAAAATAGATTTTACTTCTTATAGGTAGTAGTTAATTTGTGGCTTCATCAACATACAAAGTTTTCGCCTCATACGTGTCTGAAATTGTATTTTTGGTAGTTTAGATCAGGGTTTCTCAAACTGCGAGGCGCGAAGGGATTTCAGATGAGGTGTGAACCAATTTCTCACTTCTTTCGACTTGCCTAAATTATGATTGACTAAAAAATTAATATTCTGTTTGGCCTATGAAGCAATAAAATTAATATCTTACAAAACCTTACTATTTTTATAAACTTCTACAAAGCTCTTATCAGAAAATAATTAAATCAATTAAATAATAAATGTCTCATTTTTGTATTTTAACGTAAACAAGTTATTTTATTCTAAGAATAAGAGTCTTAACAATTAATTTTATGTTCATATAAGGCTCAAGAGTATAGAGTTTGAGAAAACCTGGTTTAGATGATTTGCTAAAAATAAAATAATTTACCCAACTTAAATGTGAGCGAAGCCGTGGGCAAACTCGAGTAAGTTAATATGATTATAAAAAAACGAATGATTGATTAATTCATTTAGCAAAATTAATAAACAAATATACTTAGAAAGACTGATAAAATATACTTTGGCACTTAAAAAAATTCAAAATTCAAAATAAAACAAAATTATTAAAATGGTGTAACCACATGTATGTGCTAATTAATAAAAAATGGTACGGGTACAAAACTTTTTATTTCTGGTACAAAACGGTACAAAAATTATTATTATTAGCACCACGTCTTACTACCCGTTCGGGTTATACGCACTTACGCTAATGTGTAGTGGTAGGGTGATTGTGAGATGAAATGAAGGACCTACAGTTTAACGTGGAATCCGAACCACGGTGGTGGCCTGGCACTCCCCACATTAACAAGATGGCTTGTCAAAAATTAGAACAAAACCTTGGCAATGTAAAAAGTTCAACATACAAAAGTGGTACTACAGTATAATGGACGTGCTGCTATACCTTGGGAAGTAGTAAATTGAGAAAAGACTTATATATTTTGAAACGGTAGTATATATATATTTAACTAAACACTACACACCTCGCCATCTATTAGCATCACTACAAATCTTAACGAATGTTTCCGGAGACAGCAAAACATATTTTAATAAATGGTCTAAAAATTAACTTTACAAAAAGTCGTTTGGCCTAAAAGGCGTTTGGCCTAAAGGCGTTTGGCCTAAAGTCATTTGGCCTAAAGGCATTTGGCCTAAAGACATTTGGCCTAAAGACGTTTAGCCTACACTTTAGGCCAAATGACGGGTACCCAATGTTTTTAGCAATATTGTAACTACCTTGCATCAGTTGTGCTATCTATATTCAGATGAAACAACTAACAGTACCTTTTACTCTCCGAAGATAACCGAAGGTTTTAAATTTACATTTTAGGCCAAATGACTTTAGGCCAACTGCCTTTTAGGCCAAATGACGGGTACCCTCCGTTGGCTTGTAGTTGATGATGTCTCTAACCTGTACCTTTTCTCTAATGAAGTATTCTCTAATGCTGATATGGTTGGACTTGGAGCTTATGATGTTATTCTTAGTCAAACTTGGTGCATATAAATTGTCATTAAGGTGGGGTGCTAGTGAGCGCGAGTTTAGTGCATTAATTTTTCAGTTTTTATAGTACAAACATCTTTGCGCCAAATAAATCAAATATTTCTTCTATAGAATCATAGAGTTTAGTTTTTTGCACATGCCTTAACAGTTGTTGAATATCTGTCATGAGCATGGCAGCATTTGGTGACAAACTTTTTAAATAAAGAGAAAAATTTGTCACCAAATGCTGCCATGCTGATGACAGATATTCAACAACTGTTGAGATTAGTATATGCAGAAAACAAAACTCTATGTTTCAATAGAAGAAATATTTGATTTATTTTGGCAAAAAGATGTTTGTGCTATAAAAAGTGCAAAAATACTGCCCTAAACACATGCTCACTAGCACTCCACCTTAAGTATTTCAATTGATTGGTGTGGCACAACCATGTGAAATTTAAAAGAATATCAATTTATAATATTGTTTTTCTACGAACGTAAAAAGTGTTTATATTAAAAAAATACAGGTTTATTATTACACTGCTATTATTTTAATAACAGATTAAAATTTTCTATTTTCTTTTATTAATCTTACAAAAATGTTTTTGTATACAAGAATTTAAAAGGAACTGAGATAGTACAAAATATTGATTTTTTCATAAATATTTTTGTGGTATATTTTTTCACTAAAAGGAATACAAAAAGTAGTGTGCACTTTAATATTTTTTACTTTTATTGTTTGAAGCATCCTATTACCTACGACAATACCCTCACAAACTTAGTTTGGGAGAGCGCGTGTTATTGACAAATATGATTTAAATTCAATATCCAAGGCTCTGCTTATAAATATCGAATTGGAAGTACGCGAGTCTATAATTATGTTATTGACAACTATTATTTTAATTTAATGATCAGGTGCTAGCTATAGATATATGCGACACTATACCATGTACCCTCTCCGATGTACTGTATATTGGTTTCAGTCATAGTCCAATGAACCTGTCTAAGAGTGTCCTAGCTATATATAGATGCAGCACTATATCGTGATACGATGAATCTTTGTTCCAGTCAAAATGCCACTGAGTTTGAAAGCAAAAATAATGGTTGGTGCCGGAATCGCAGGATTGTTCTGGGGCGCTTATAAAATGTACCACTATCTGCGTCCTGCTAATGATGGTGGTGATGATGACGATGATAATACTGGCTTGTCATCAACCCCACCCCCACGTAAGTACAAACCTAACTTTTGAAAGAATACCCAAATTTAGAATAAGAATATAATAACAAAATCTTACAGTCTTAATTTTACAAATTAGAGTATTTGATATGTTAGATAAAATTATTTTTACCATCCAATCAGAAATCTGTAGTTTTCTGTGTGTGTTATAATCTGCTAGAACTAAAGGTAAAATCGTCCTCTAGCATCTTTCCATTTAATAACAATGTGATATCACGAATTAAAATGGTAGAATACCTAACTTAGAAAAAATGTCACTTGAATTCATCATTAAATATTTCGAATATATTTTTTTACCTGCTTAATTTTCTTTTGTTTATAAATTCATTGAAGTATCTTGTGTTAATATCAAGTTTGTCTGAGTAAAAGCTTTACGAAAACAGGCTAGAAAAATGCAATTGTTTAATAATCCTTACATAAAGTTGACGTTAGCTTTACAACCAAACGATAGGTTCTGCAATCCGTGAAGCCATGACAATATTTGGTCCAATGGCGTTCCCTTCTCAACATCAATCTTAGTTAACACGTTTCCACATGGTCAATGTTAACATAACTGGGTAACGATGCAGTCAGTGTTCTCTAATTGTATATGTTTCTTCTTTCCCTTGCTATATCTACCTTGTAGCCTGCAGTCAGTGCACCCGTGATTTACATGTTCTCTTCTTTCTCCTTATCTACATCTATAGTAGTGTATTGACCTATAAGACCACTCTTCCTATTGGATGACATTGGTTACATGACCACCCCTCGCTCACTGTTTGGATGTTGGTTTCCCCTCCTTCTGACCCCTTTTCCCGTGTTCCCAGGGATGATTTCGAAATTTCCTCCCATAAGTCCCTCTTCTACCACCCCTCCCACCTACAACCCCTCCCTTTTCCAACCCCAAGCCTACCGCCCCTGACATGTTGGTTCTTGATGATTGCTAATTGATTATTGTTGATTGATAATTAATTTTTGGGTAGGATTGGGGCGTTGGAATTTTTTATTTATTTATTTATTGGAATGTGGTCTACAGTGTCGGGCGTTTCTCCCTCGTCATGGAGCAAGGAGCTCTTCTGATAGAGGCGTGGGTGGAGTAGAATAAACAATGGCTCCCTGTCACAAGACTGTTGGACTGCCCGGAACCAACAGCACGAACCTCTCATGACGACCGTTTGTAGTAGAGTGTGATAAATGGTTCCCCTACCTTGAGACCCCTTTCACTTCCCCTCACTTATCCCCTACTTAGAGGTATGTGTCACAACCCCTTATGTGGTAATGGATTTTTTCCCGGTGACTCATACGTGGCGCCAGTTTGGCGGGTCGACAAGACAAGTCGGGACAAGAATAAATCGTGACCTTGAATGATGACGCAATGGGTTTTCCCTGATGACTGGCGCCAGTTTGGCGGCTCAACAAGACAAGAATAGATCGTGACCTTGAAATTGTGAGCTAGGTCATTGATCTGTTCATGTTTGGTGACGGCTTGACAAGTCAAGACTCGTATTTACGTGTAAGGAGGGGGGGGGGGGGGCAGAAAGCTTTTGCGTGAATGAAACACGATATTACAAGACACATGTTTATTAAACATTAAAGACATCATACATAAAATTTATTATACACTTTTACAGGAATGCCTCATATATTCATTCATATGTTTTTCTACAATGTCTCTTAGATGCGTTAGTAAAATTGTTTTTAGTTCACAATCCAACATGTAATAGTCCAAACCGACAACTTGACGTGTATAGTAAGTAGCACTGATACGATCCAGGTTTTTGATGTGCGTTTCCACCGTAGGCTCTTCGAGATCGATGACATCCGCAGATTATGTTATCGTGTCGCATACATCCACGACGATTGGATCGATTAAATCCTTGCGATAGCGTGCTATGGGTCTCAACCACATGTCCCGTCGGTGGACGGCGACGACGATGAGGTCCCACAATTCACAAAGACGCACCCAGATAGGTGCTAGATAGGCGATTCGCTTGAGTCCGACGTCTTGTTTCTCGCTGATGACAACCATACGGTCACCGCACATGCGTCTCAGAGAGATGTCAGGATTAGTCAGACTAATCTTCTGAGGAGGTTGCAGGTTGCTGACAAACTTTGATATGACCGACCTGTAGCTGCCCAGTTCTTGCCACTCTGTACGGTTAAACACCGCACAATTCCCTCATTTTCTCAAATGGCGTAATGTTGTTCTTAACAATCATGTCGATGATGGCTCGATTTTAATTGTCACCGTCCAATGGAAACAGTGTTGAATATACTTTTTATGGTGAGCGTCTTTGTCAGTTTTGCTTTGCACGTGTAAAAATTCAGATTAGTCATAGCGTTCCAAAAGTATAATATCAAAGTAAATAAGATACAATCTAGTTGAGCTTCCTGACGTTACCTTAAAATTGTAGGTCTTAGCACATTATCATATTTCTATATTTCTTTGTCGTAAAGTTTAATAAACATAATCACGTGGTCTAATACTTAATGCTCAAAATAAGTATAAACGTAAAAATATCCATGGTCAAGTTGTTTATTTTGAAAAGTTAAGCTTGAATTTCATAAATTAGTTTTCCGTTTGTACACATACAAAATTTAATCTTTCGAGGTTTCTTGGTTTTGGAATGAGGTGTGCTGGTGGTAGTGTGGTTTTAAGGCGTTTAACTCTTATTCATCTTCCTTTTAATGGGGAATTCTACTGTTTGTATTTATTGATAACTAATGTAAGATAAAATAGAAGAATAGTTTCCCTACCCACGTGAGTACTAAAAACTATACTATAATTTGTTTTTTATTTTAACATTGGCATTGATTGTAATATATCTTTGGATATAAAGTTGATATATTTAATTGGTTATTATGTTAAAACGAAACTCAATGAACACAATATTCAATATCAAAACATTCATAGAGTTTAACCATATTAAAGTGGTTTAATACGTTAGTCTTGCAATGAATGTCCAAATTATCAAATATAGTTCCGTGGTCTATATTCACAGACGTACACCAAGATCCAGTTCTCAAGGCTTCTAAGGTTTTGGAGCTTCTAGTCTAAACACACAAGTATACATCCCCTTTATATTATATGGTAGTTTAGCTCTAAAACTTTATGACACCCCCCCCTGCTGGACGGGGTTTAGAATAGTCCCGCAGTAACCCCTGCTTGTCGTAAGAAGCGACTAAAAGGGGAGGTTTCTGTGCAGGACGTACTTCGTGTGGGACAAACCTATCCTATATCTTTCCTTTCACATCATTTACTTCTTCCTTCACTTTCCCCTTTTTTTCACTCTTCCCCCTCGCTTTATCTACCCTTACATTTTTCTTCCTTTCCCCCACCGTTCATCCTGCACAGAGGCCTTTGGCCTTTCCGTTGACGACCTTGGCAACTAACCCGGCTCTTCTCTGTTTATTATTTGATACCACTGCCTTGAGCTCCCGAATGAAAGTGCGCTGGTTGTAATATCTTGGTAGAAGGGCCTTAGGGATGACAACCGGGTACCCTACCTTGAGAAAAGACTGGTTGCGTTCATGAGGGTCCCGGACGTAAAATTAGCACTTTCCTGCATACACTTGCTGCGGTGACCTCTCTTCCGGCGATGCTCCATATGAAGGTTGTCATGTCTAGCGTCTTATGGAGCCTTCGTCGGAAGAGTTAACAGGGCCCTATGTGGTAGAACCAACTGGGATCAACCTGGGTCTACGATCCGAGTACTTTTGCAGGTTGTCCTCCCACTCATGATCGAGTCCCTTGTCACAGCTGACACCTTACTGTCCGCTGGCACCGTACTGCCAAGTTCTGCTGGCATCTTACTGCCCGGCCCCTCACAGGGCCGTATTAATGAATAAGAGGCGGAAACGGGTAAGGCCGTCCAGCCCTGTTTTGATGAAAAGCCAGGAAGTGGTGAGGCCCCAGCCCCGCTTCCTGGTGATGTCTCGAGTGGATGAAAGTGAAGATCTGAAACGTGTCAGCCCATTTCCCTCGAAAGAGTGATAAATGGAGCAGCAAAATCTGACGTTTTAATAAGGAAACTGCGCGATGGCACCATCATGATTCAGACTATGACCGACACACAATCCTCAAATATTATGGCGATCTCTGAAATACCGTTGAGCAATACGACTCCTATACCGGTGAAGGTGGAGCCCCACAGGTTCCTCAATGTTTGCAAGAGAGTGGTCACTTGTTATGACCTCGACTGCGTAGGCATTGAGGAGATCTGTGAGGAGCTTTCCCCCCAGCATGTCACCGAAGTGTACCGTATTGTCACAAAAAAGAATGGACAAGAAAAGAAGACGGATACGTATATCCTCACATTTGCGACTCCTACCCTTCCGAAGGAGGTCCGAGCAGGCTTCCACGTGCTCAGGGTCCGGCCGTATGTCCCTAACCCTCGGCGCTGTTTTCAGTGCCAGGAATTTGGGCATACGAAGCTGCGATGCCGTGGTAAGCCAACCTGTGCGGATTGTGGACAGGAGGCTCACGAAACACCATGCGAGTCTCCTAAATACTGCGTCAACTGCAAGGGTCCGCATTCCGCCTGGTCTCGGGCCTGTCCAAAATGGAAGGTAGAGAAGAAAGTCCTGGAGATACAATCTGAAAAGAAGATCTCATATGCCCAGGCACGCAAGGAATACGTATCAAGTCAAGCTCCGGTATTTCAAACTTCATATAGCCGGATTGTCAGTCAAAATATAAACTGTCCCAACTGCCATTGCGCAGTTAATATTGCTAAGGAGCCAACGCGACCAGTGCCATTGGTCTCTTCTCGAGACATTTATGTTGATTCCGCGCCAACTTCTGTGGTGCCTAAATTTTTAAAGGAGGCCAAACCGCTACAACGATCGTCTCCCCCACCTATACCACCGAGGAGACCTCCTCGGGGAACACCCCCGAGCCCACCTCGGGGAACACCCCCGAGCCCACCTCGGGGAACACCCCCGGGCCCGCCTCGGGGCATTAAAACAAGGGCGGCCGCTGTTGAGCCTCTCACACCCACCTCTAGGCTTCCGGAGGTGGGGACCAGATGCGAACAGGTGAGGCCGCTAAGGCGAGTCCCACTGGTGCCTTGAAGAAGGACCAGCGAGAGACCGCCGGAAAAATTTTTATTAAAAAAGCGTCGAAGGCCTTAAAGCCTTCGAACAAAGATCCGGCTACCCAGTCTCTCCAAGATAAGCCGAAGCCTCTCCTGAAGCGAGAGGTACAGGAGAGACTGGGAAAGGCAAGAGGGCCTAAAAAGGGCCTAAACAAATTTTTATTCTTAAAGGATAGTGAAATGGATTGCGAGGATAACTAAATTTCATATGTCGCTACTACAATGGAATTGTAGGGTTTCTATGCTCGTGTAGAGGAAATCAAACTAATAATTTCTTCCCTGCATCCTTCCATCTTGTGTTTGCAGGAGACCCACTTCCGCCCAACTGACAACCCGATGCTTCGTGGGTACGATGTGTATCGTACCGACAAGCCTTTCTTTGATCGGGCTAGCGGAGGTGTGGCTATATTCGCACGAAGTACTATATATCATAAGAATATTAATATTGTTTCTGATCTCCAAGTGATCGCTGTCAGTCTCCCTTCCTATGGAGGTAACCGTATGCTGCATCTACCTCCCGCCAGGTGAGCGTGTTTACAAGAGGACACTAGAGGCCCTCTTTATACAACTTCCCGCCCCCTATATCATCTTGGGGGACTTTAACGCGCATAACCTGGTGTGGGGGTCTAATATTACAGACGCCCGCGGGAGGATGGTAGAGGATATTCTTGTCTCGGGAAACCTGGTGTTAATGAACACCGGACCCAGACACACTTCTCCACCTTTAATGGTGTATCCTCTGCCATCGACCTAGCTTTATGTAGCCCTGGGATTGCTGCTCACTTCCTTTGGGAGGTTCACTCGGACCTATGTGGCAGCGATCACTTTCCAATTCTGCTTTCAAAAATCCAAGATCCTCCCAGTACAGCACGGTTACCCCAATGGGTCTCTTAAACGTGCTAACTGGGATAAATTCCGCGAGCTCGCCTTATTCGACGAACCCCATTCTCCCGACGTCGATGTTAAGGCAGGGCAATTTACTTCGACGGTCATAACGGCGGCGAGGGCATCCATCCCCAAACCCGCGCCACCGTCCTGTTCCCTGGTGGAACAAGGAGTGCCGGCTGGCTATTTCTAACCGTCGAAGAGCCCTGCGTATCTTTAATCGACGTCCTACTTCGGAGAATCTGGAGTCATTCCGGATTCTACGTGCTAGAGCTCGCCGTATTATTCGAGAAAGCAGAAAGAGTCTTGGAGACAGTTTATTTCTACCCTTACTATTTCCACTCCCACAACCAAGGTTTGGGATCACATTCGTAAAGTACGTAGTAGCAAAAATACCATTTATAATATACCCGCACTCATGTCTAACGGTTCACTTGTCTCCTCCCCTATGGAGGTCGCCAATGTATTGGGCTCGATGTTCGCCGCTATTTCTAGCACTGCGAGCTACTCTAACGAGTTCGTGGTGCATAAGCGCAGCATAGAGCGCCTTACTATTGATTTTGGCCAAAGTCGGGGGGAGGATTATAACTCCCCCTTTACTAAAGAGGAACCTACCTATGCCCTGTCCCAGGCGGGCAATACAACTTCTGGCCCTGATGATATCCATTACGAAATGTTGCGCCAACTGCCCCCTGCTGGACGGGCGTTCCTCTTAGACCTCTACAATTGTGTTTGGGAATCTCGTCAATTCCCAACACTGTGGAGGCAAGCAACCGTTATCCCAATATATAAAAGTGGCAAGAATAAATTAGAGCCAACTAGTTATAGACCGATAGCCTTAACTAGTTGTGTATGCAAAATATTAGAGAAAATGATCAATAAAAGATTTATATGGTATCTAGAATCCCGCAATCTACTATCCAATATGCAATGTGGCTTTCGCCTTAACCGATCCACGGTGGATCACCTTGTTCGCCTTGAGACAGCAGCTCGTGACGCTTTCCTCCATAAACAGCACCTCTTGGCTGTCTTTTTTGATTTGGAGAAGGCTTACGACACCACCTGGCGGTACGGCATTTTAAAAACCCTGTTTAATTGGGGGTTCCGGGGGAACCTCCCTATTTTTATATCTAATTTTATGTCTGATAGACACTTCCGGGTAAGGTTAAACAACACCTTATCCGATGATTTTATTCAAGAAAATGGGGTGCCTCAGGGTAGTATTTTAAGCACTACGTTATTCGCTATCGCGATAAATAGCATCGTGGACAACGTGCACGTACATGTCCGTTCATGTCTTTTTGTGATGACTACGCAATTTATTGCAGTTCATCAAGTCTCCACAGGGCTGAACGACAGATGCAACTCGCTGTAAACAATCTATGGTTGTGGGCATCTCGTAATGGCTTTCGTTTCTCATGCGGCCAAGACGACTGTCGTCCACTTCCATAGATTACGTGGAATACAGCCAGCCCCCAATATTTTAATGAACAACGTTGTTTTTCCTGTCTCCGAGACCGTAAGGTTCTTGGGACTTTTATTCGATTTTAAACTAACTTGGATCCCCCACATCAAAGACCTGAAAGCGAGGTGTATTAAAGCTTTGAATTTACTTAAAGTTGTGAGTGGTCGCTCTTGGGGTGCTGATAGGGAAACCTTGATGCGTCTCTATAGAGCCTTGGTGAGATCAAAACTTGATTACGGCAGTTTTGTATATGGTTCCGCAAGACCCTCGGCGTTAAAGATGCTCGATAGCGTCCACCATGCTGGTATTCGACTGGCTACTGGTGCTTTTCGTACCAGTTCAGTCGTCAGCATCTGTGCTGACGCCGGTGAGCCCCTCTTTCTTACGGCGGTCTTACCTCCTGGCATCTTACGTGTCGAAACTGCATTGCATGCCAAATAATGTTGCTTACCGCCCTGTATTTCATCCCCCTAACCGTGTCTTGTATGAAACTAAATGGCGTAGTACAAGGCCGGTTGGGATCCGGATGCTATCTGTTTTCGACACGTGTGGGATAGTCCTGCCAAAGGCTATTCCCACATCACCAGGTCGAGTTTCTCCCTGGAAAATACGCCCTCCGAAATGCCATTTTGATCTTGCCAAGTTCCCTAAAGCGACCACCCCAAACTTTGTATATGAGAGGACTTTTAATGAGCTCCTCTCCACTCGCTTTCACGGATTTGAGCGCATCTACACTGATGGCTCTAAATCTGGAGTATCCGTGGGATGTGCTTTTGTTGTGGAAGGATCCAATTTTAAATTTGGTTTACCTAATGAAACCAGTGTTTTTACAGCTGAATTATATGCCATTTTTAAATCTTTGTGTTTTGTTTACCGAAGTAGTCACCGTTCTGTCCTCATCTGCACGGATTCCATGAGTGCTATGTTGGCATTGTCCACTCTCTACTCGTGGAATCCTCTCGTGCAGATGATTCACGAACAAATTTTAAAAATTGATTCATTAATTACCCGGCTCGCCTTTTGCTGGATTCCTGGTCACGCTGGTCTTCCAGGAAATGAACTGGCGGACCAGGCAGCCAAGGAGGCAGCACGCCTGCCTCCTGAGGCGAGTTTGGGTGTCATGTTTTTAGATCTAAAGGGTTATGTTCGGCGTGGAGTCTTACGCACCTGGCACGAGCAGTGGGTCTCGACCCCTGCTCAGAACAAGCTGCGGTCCATCAGGGACGGTGTGTCGCGATGGCCCTCTTCTATACGAAAGTCTAGAAGAGAGGAGGTCATCGTGACGAGACTCCGCGTCGGGCATACTTCACTGACCCATAGTTTTTTACTAAGAGGGGATCCACTCCAGTGTGTGAGTTTTGTGATACTCCCCTTAGTGTGCATCACATTTTGGTGGAGTGTCGCAAACTAGCCCCTATCCGTCTGGCTCTTGATTTTAAAGGTGACGCTTTTTATTATGCGATAGTGCGGATGGAGTTATTTGTTTACTCCGTTTTATACGCCAGGCGGATCTTTTTAATGCCATTTGAGTCACTTTTATAAAGTGGCTCTTTTGGATATTATCTCATATTGAGATCTTTTTAACAGTTTTATTACAATTTAACATGTTGTTTTGTCTTTTTAACGTATTATCATTTTAACATGTTGTGTCTTTTTAACGTGTTATATTTTAATATGTTTGTTTTGTCTTTTTATTGGAGTGATACACTTGTGGTTTTTTTTAGTAGGTGTTATCACTTAATTTATACCAAGGGTCCATTTGAGCACTCCTATGGAGTGTCTCAGATGGTGAATTTTTTATCTCTTTCCCCTATGGTTATTTTATTATGTTTTTAATATATTTCAAGGCCCTAATGACCTAGATGTGTCGATGGGCCTTTAAACCACAATAATAATAATAATAATTTATGACACCCTCAAATTAAAGGTGTTAAGGTTGATAGTCCCCCTTGCCCTCTCCCAATAATATAGATTAAAATTAATGTTATCGTATTCAAGGTGTATTTACAGAAAAAATACATAATTTGAGCACATAGTTTTCAAAAATTGTAACTCTAGAAAATAAAAACCAACTTGTTGACATGGAGAGCACAGGAGGTGGGTCCGATTATAGAAGCAGTGTTACGTCTTGTCTAGCTACAAAACAATATATAGATACAAATTAATTATCTAAGGAACACCCAAAACCAGTACAAAAGATTAATTCTAAATGAATATTAATAATTGAAATGAAATAAAAGGAATAAATGATGATAGAATTTTAATTAGCACAAGACAACTGGGATTATTATAGTTAAATGAATGTATAGCACAATCTGAATAAATATAATACATTACTTAAAAGAAAATTATGAATATAATAATGTTAAATCATTATGAAAAACCCTAACCTTGAATTTCATTAAATTATAACCTCAAGTAAAATAGAACAAGATATATGATAGGTTAAAATACAAAAAAAATATTAAAATTAGACAATAATAAGATAAAAATCATGCTTCAAGGTTATATGTCAGAAATTAAACATTATTAAGTAAGATAATGATTAATTAAACCAGTTAAATTAAGCAAGATTATGACATATCCAGAGTTGTCAAGAATAAGAATTAAATTACAATATGGTAGGAACAGGGAAATTAAGTTAAGAGTTGAGAAATATAAGCGAGAGACAAAATTTCAAGGTGAGGCCTAGAACATTCTATTTATGTATAATATGAAAATTGATAGAAAAAATTGATTAAACATAAGTGTTCCTTAGCTGGTTTTAATTCCTTGAAAACCAACTTGATGATGTGATCTTAGATCCGAAAGTTCTTTCTGGAACCTTTGATGTTGCACAATTTTAATTATGGTTGTTAGTGCTAGCTTGGTTTCATTCACTGTAAGTGATCCCCTTCGACGTGATTCGTTAGTATGTCTGGTGTTGTAAATGAATCTTAAGCAGTATGAAACTATGTGTACAAGTGTGTTAAGCGATGAGAATTTATCAATTAACGCACAGTCTGGAACTATGCTGACCAATGGTGGTGTTATTCTTCCTCCTCTCTAGCACCTCTTCATTTGGAACTTCCAGAGAGAAAATAGGTTTCATCCATAAGCTAGAGTCCTGGATTAGCCAATCTGGACCATGCCACCATAAACTCGAGTGAACTAACTGCTCAGCTGACACACCTCTAGACACAAGGTCAGCAGGATTTTCATGCGTTCTAACATGTCGCCAATTTTTAATTTCAGTGATTTCTTGAATTTTGGCAACTCTGTTTGCCACGAATGTATTCCAATTTGATGATGGTGATGCCAACCATGCTAACCCCATAGTTGAATCTGTCCAGAAAAAACATTTGGTGATGTTTTTTTAAGGACTAATAGGGTACGATGGGTAAGTTCCACCAATAGTAATGCTTCACATAATTCTAGTCTTGGCAACGATGATTTTTGAGTGGAGCTTCACGGGACTTAGAACAAATGAGGTTGACTGTACCACAACCTCTTGAGTCTGTGCTTCTTAAATACAAACATGCGCCATAAGCAGACTCCGATGCATCTGAAAAACCGCGAATCTTCAACTGGACGTTTGTGTCACCTGCTAGAATTCTTCTCCTGATTTGCATTTTATCGAGACTTGTGAGCGATAAAAGGCATTGTTGCCAACTTGAGTGCAAACTGATTGGGACCGATTCATCCCAACCTAATTTTAACTGCCATAATTCTTGAAGGATAATCTTGGCCTTCAGGATGACTGGTCTGATCAACCCTAATGGATCAAAAATATGAGCTGTCACCGACAAAATTGTTCGTTTTGTGACTCGATTTACTACGTTCTGTGACACATTGTTATCCGAGTAGTGAAAAGTGTCACGCTTTGGATCCCACAGCAGACCCAATGTCTTGATGGTGCTATTTTGGTCAACTTGAAGAGTCGGATTGCTCTCTTGATCTTCTGGTGGAATGTTGGCCAACAGCTCTTCCTCATTAGCACACCATTTCCTTAAATGAAATCCGCCACGTTGTAAAAGTGCTATCAGCTGATTTTGAAGGGTCACAACTTCTTCAATGGTGTCCACTCCTGTCATGAGGTCACCGACGTAGAAGTCCTTCCTTACCACCTCTGACGCCATGGGATAATGGTCTTGTTCGTCTCGTGATAATTGTTGCAAAGTTCGTGTTGCTAAGTATGGTGCACAAGCTGTTCCATATGTTACTGTCAGCAAGCGATAAATTTGATGAGGCATGCTAGGATTCTCTCTCCAGATAATCTTCTGTAAATTCAATTGCGACAAATCCATTTTGATTTGGCGGTACATTTTTTCAATGTCTGCCGTTAGCACATATTTGTGCGTTCTGAAGCGTATGATAATAGAAAAGAGCTCATCTTGCACAGTTGGGCCAACCATCAAAATATCATTCAACGATGATCCAGAACTAGTGTTTGCTGATGCATCGAATACGACGCGAAGCTTGGTTGTTGTGCTCGAGGTTTTAAAAACTGGGTGATGTGGAATATAATATTCCACACTTTATGGTGAACAAATGTCTTGATCTTGCAATGGTTCCATGTGCCCAAGAAGTTCGTATTCACGCATGAATGCACAATATTGCTCATGTATTTCAGGTTGCCTAGCCAACCTTTTCTCTAATTGATCAAATCTTTTTGTAGCTATCTCCTTTGAATCCCCCAATTCCCTTGAATTGTCTTTAAATGGCATTTTAACAATGTATCTTCCTTCTGGTGTCCGAGATATGTTTTCTGAAACGTGTCTTTCGCATTTCAAGTCATCACCAGAATAGTTGTGTGTAGCATTACATTCTTCAATCTCCCAAAACTTCTGAAGTTGTAAATCAATATTGTGTGTAGAAACAAAATGACAAAATTTTGCTGGTGATGAACATTCGCGAAACACCTTCCCTGCCACAATCCAACCTAGATTTGTTTTTTGTAAGATGGGTGATTCGTTGGACGGTTTAACTTGACCTACGCACATCAAATTCCAAAAGATCTCAGCTCCAAGCAAAACATCGATTTTACATGGCTCATAGTATTTAGGATCAGCTAAAGTAATTGTTGATGGAATTGTCCAAGAAGAAAGATCAACACGTGTGGTTGGAAGTTGTTCAGTAATTTTTGGTAGAACAAGGAAATCTAGATTGGATTTGTAAGAATTGATTCTGTATTTGATGGATGTGTTGACGTTATATGGGGATTCATTTGTAGACGCATTTATACCCGTAACATGTGTAAAAACCTTGATTCGTTTGAGACCCAATAGTTGACATAATGCCTCTGGATCTCAGTCCAACTTCATAACTGAGTCCAACAGTGCTCTGCAAGAAATTGAAGTCCCTTTAGAACCTAAAATGTCAATCAACGCGGTGGAGAGAAGCACCTGACTTGGTTTTTTGACAGTTCCTGAAGAATGAGTTACAGTCACTGATGATATTGACTGCAAGTTGGGGTCAATGCACTGATTAGTTTCATTGTTGAGAGATATTGATTTTCTATCCATTGTTGCATTTTCAGGAAAGTGTAATAAAGTATTGTGTGATTTGTCACACATTTTGCAAGAACCTGACTTGCATTGACCTACTCTATGACCTGGCTTGAGTCAGTTCAGACATAAATTAAGTTTTTTGACCTGCTGGAACCTATCTTCAATAGACATTTTCAAAAACTGTTTACAATGAAACAATGGATGTTGAGCATTGCATAAATTACATGTAGCATACTGTTACACTAAACATGTGTTTCCAAATGGTTTGGAGCCTGAACTTGCCTTCACGAACGGCTTAAGTGTATTCATTGTTGTTTGTGGTTTGCTGATTTGAAGACGATTAGTTGAAATAGCTTCAAGTACCTGACACCTACGCTGTAAAAAGAGTGTAAGGTCAGACAATGTTGGTAGCTGATCTGATGATGCCACGCATTGCCATTCACGATACGTAGTCGTGTCTAGTTTGGAACCAAGTAAGTGAACCACTAATCTCTCCCAGCTATCAGTGGGTTGATTTAATGCCTTGAGAGCTCTGATGTGTCTTAGAGTAATATTAATAATTGTCTCAAAGAAGTGGGCGATTCTCTCTCCACCTTTGGTAGGTCAAAGAGAGCCTTGACGTGTTTCTCAACAATTATTTTCTTGTTTTGTAACCGTTCTTGTACTAAATTTCATGCTACTGTGTAGTTGGCTGACGTAAGTTCAAGAGAATGAATGACATAGGCTGCGTCGCCCTTCGAAGACGAGCGAAGATAGTGAAATTTCTGTATGTCAGTTATTGACTCATTGTTGTGTATAAGTAAATTAAACAGTTCAAAAAATGGTAACCAATCTTCGTAACTTCCACTAAAAAAAGGCAGATTTATAGTTGGAAGTTTGACTGACATATTTGTTTGTAAATTTGTTGTGGTAGTTGAACTGGTATCATGGGAGTGTGTTTGAATAAATTCTTCAACTGATGCCATTAAATAAAAATAAGTGTTCTCAAAATGTTCACGTTCATTTAAATTTAGGTCACTGTCATCGACCAATTCTATTTGTGATTGCAATGAATCGAATTCTGACCAACACTGATCTAATTTTGATTGATAGTCGCAATTTTAATTGAATTAATCAACTTTGTTGAATATCAAATGTTTGAAAACACGCTTTAAATCTTGTGATTCTAGCCTTGATTTGTCCCCTTTTTGCTACAAGGCCCTTTATATCTGTGTCTTTGGCCATGTTGAAATAACAAAGCGTTTAAACACAAGCAAAACTACAATAATAAAGACGTGTTATAATGAAAGAAAAAGAGGAAGGTAGTTAAATAGATACAGGACGGGATTAAATTGAGCTGGACTCACTTAATTGAAGAAGTTTGTTTCTTGACGAGACACATATCTGAAGATCTAAGTGCCTTGTTTTCATGCACTGAATAAAAACTGCAACATTTAATCAAATATGACTTGTTATTTGAACTGTGGAGAAATAAAAACTGACTCGTTATCTGGCCCGGAGGACTAAAATGTTTAATTTGAATAAAGTTGACCATTACAACTAATATATTTTCTCATAATGTACAAATTATGATTTACAACCATTCCAATACAGTTATAACCAACACGAAAAAACCCAACAACAAAGATATAACAAAAGAATACAATAGAAGTACTGCTGCCAACCATAGAGCATGAAACATTTGTAAACATTCCTTTCACTCATAAAATGTACCTAGTAGTATGACCAAACAATTATTTCATTTGGAATAAATTACTAGATATTTAATACTTCTTATTTGTAAGTTAAAATGTTGAAGTTTAAATATCTGTTTGATAATTCCTATTGGAATCTTGTTTAATTTGGTAGTGAATCTCAATTTTTTATTTCAATTTTTTCTAAATTTAGATTTTTATTTTTATTTTTGGTATAATTTACTATCCACCTATTCAGCAATTTTTTTTAACATGTAAACACTTTTGATTTATTTTTATTTCATAATTGTACCACACTTGCGCTGCGTCTGTTTCGTTTGGTACTAGCTTCTGCCATTTCATCTAGTGGAAAACTTCAATGAAATCTTTCTTCTATGTTCAGAGAGGACGTGTCCGCACAAAGGAAGATACTCTTTCACTCTCGTTTAAAACTTCGACTCGTTTGAACGCTGTTTCACTAGAATCCGTAGCAATCCAAGTAATAATTATATTAAATCATCTAAATATGTTTTGAAAAAAAAAAAAAAAGTTTTTGGATATGAATAAAACAAAATTATCTAAATTAAAAGTGTATTAATGAAATAAAATTACATTTAAAAATCCGATAATTTACGTAAGACTGTGGGATGAAAGACGATCGCAAAATGGAGCGCTATTGTGGGGCATGAACGAGAGGTAACGTTTCAAATGCCACCCAATCCTACGGCGTTGGAAGAACGTATTAAATATCACCCCAACGTAGGAAGGAGGCAACGCATCAATTGACACACCTGAGCTTGTACAATTTTTTAAACTTTGAATTGAGTTTAGAGAAAATTGGATGTTGAGAATATTGTGATAATTTCTACATTTAAAACAAATTATCCTGCTTACTTTGAACAGTTAAATTGGGAATCTTTATAGAACTCTATAATAGACCTTTAGCTTAAACTTTGAGAGGGTTAATTTTCTTGTTTAATATATCTGTATTTTATTTGAAAAAATTTGATTGTTGTCGATTCTTTAATCTTTATTTATTTTTATTTTTTGAGGCGATCCAGTTTGCCTACTTTTGAATGACTATATTCTCAAAAACTCAGAATTAAATATTAAACATTTGACTATGTATGAAAATAGGGTTTAACCAACTTTCTTCTTTGAACATATATAACTGAATTAAATGTTCAACTTATGTGACCATCTCAAATTATATTATTAAAATCAGTCAAATTTTATCCCTTGAATTTTTCGTTGTTTTTATTGTGATTTGTTAACCTTTCAGTGAATATTCATAGGACTTTGGAATATGTTTATTTGAATCCAGGTCATGGATTTAGGAGTATTTAAACTTGAGGATGGCAGTAGTTGGGCCTATTTCAGCGTGTTGCGTGTCTCTGAGGTTCAATAGTCTGCCTTCAGGATATTGTTCTATGCTCGACTCTCCTTATGATTAATCTTTATTACGTTTTACACCTTCTACATGTTTGGTGTCAAGAAGGAGATTGCAACAGAGACCGCTCTTACATATAGTAGGCAGAAGTTTTACAAACTGAGCTGGAAAAACTAATAGATTTATACTAGTTCACCTACTTTCTGTGATTCTCAATTAATCAGCTGCTTTATATTCCAAAAGCCATTTAACACGTGGACACATTGGTGAAAACAACAAGAGCAGAAGACGTCGTAGTAAAATAGAGAAAGCTTCTTCCTAAATAAATTATTTATTAGCAAAATATTCCTCACTATCTTTTTAATATGCTGATTTCTGATACTGATACCAAAGCTTGTCACATGGAGCTCTTTTTTAAAAGACTCATAACATCCAATTTTTAGATGTGAAGAGGGGCGAAATTAGCCGGTGGTACATTTGGTGTTTTTCGCAGATCTTAGGATGTATTCTGATGCTACCAATAAAACTTAAGCACCACAGTGTGATACATACATTTATTTTCAATGTGTATTAACACAACAATGCGTCGGAGACATCAACAAAGTGTCTAATAAAATATATCTTTATGTGTTTCATTTAGCGCCTTCCTCGGACCTACCAGTTCCTCAAGCCTTCACCCCTCCACCAGCTTGGGTATTTCAGCAGCCCTATAGGGACTTCCTACCACGGGAAGTGCTATTGGGGCAACTGGAGGAACTGGAGTTTCAGGTAAGGGTTATATGAAGCGTACCCGTGACAAGCGGCCAAATGGTTCTTGTCTTCTAGAATTTTCAAGTGACTTAGATATCGGGGTTCTGGAATCCCGGCCAAGTGTACTGAAGAGGAGGTTGTATACTTATTTAAATTGTTTATTTATTAAAAGTGTTTAAAATGCCTGGTACGTGTTATAATTGCTTAGATTAGAAGTTCTCAAATAGGAGTCCACAAGATAGTCCACAGAATCCATGACATAACTTTATATTATTTAGATCTTATAAAACTGAATATAAAATGATAAATCACTGATGTACACTAAGCAAATTGGAGATGCCTTGCCATGTCAAAGCCCGGCATAAAAATTGAGGCCTAAAAGTAGGGGGTTGACCACGTTCCTTGTGTTTTCTCGTTAGCTAGCACAAAGAACTTTCAGATACAGAAATGAAACATTCTATGCAATTTCCAACAAACTATACATTATATATATTCTTTATATTTTTACTATCTTTAATTTAAATATATATTTATATAAAATCATTATTTTATCCTATATCAAAGTGTCCTCGAAAAAGCTGTTGCATGGTTAGAGGTTCCACGTGACTAACAAGTTTGAGAACCACTGGGTTAAATCATTGATTTTAATACATGTATAGAAAGTTAAGTGAGCCATCGTAAACTCACAATTATGATAACTCATCTTAACGTCTCATAAAACCCAAGTTTCTTATATCAGCGGGAGGATTCATATTTGATAGTCAATTCAAAAATTAAAAACCGTTATTTAGCTATATAAAATTATCTTACTCCTAGGTACCTAAGTAGGTAAGGGGAAATTAAGACAATGTATAAATGACAGGACAGATTTTACAATAGAACATTTTTCAATCTTTAGTGCTTATTAACAAAATGCCAACATCGTGTCACCTGGCAAACGGGTTAGTGGGGAAATCTTGAGGTGTCATGAGCTGCTAACTTCATCTATCATCAATAAGGGGCCACACGTGTCAGCACTTTCACTCCTCTCTAGACAGGCTCGCTCGTTGGATCTCCCTAGTTCTAATCTTAGTTCAATCCCGTGGATGCTATATCAACCCCAAAGTCTGACGCGCCAACCCACAGTTTAGATTATATTAATAGAAATCCAGTATCGGTGGCAATTTGAATGATGATACACAGAGAAAATATTAATATAAATAGTTAGATAAATACTATCCGGAAAGTAATTTAAGGGGGTTAGTATAGTATTGTCCCTGGAGGAATAGAGCAATTTTATGATGGATATGGTGAGATCAATTCTGAGATTGGAGTCTCTAACTTTCACATGTCACAAAAATCTAATTTAATAAAGTTGTTGCTATTAATTACCAGTAATATCTTCAGATAAGTAGGAAACAAAAATGGACTTTAATAAAGTTGTTGCTATTAATTACCAGTAATATCTACAGATAAGTAGGAAGACATTTATATTATATATATGCATACTGAGTTCAATCATATATATTATATATATAATCGTTGCTGTTAACTCAAATCAGGCATATGTGCAAAAATTGAGATTTTGAGTTGTTGGTGTCAAAAAATTTCTTTTTTTCCCATCTGTTTTTAAGTCGAACCGGTATATCGTATAGTTGAATAAAAATCCGTCAGATGGAATTGGGTCGGTATGGATTTACGTGGAAATAACCAGTGTGTTTATCAGAAGACAAATCTATTGCGCTATACCCCAGTCGCTTCAAAACCTTAAAGGAGGAAAGACGTCCATCATGTAAGTAAAACTGAATTATCTCACAATAGTACATTTTTATTATTACCCAGTTATGACTTATTGGCAGATAATCCAGTTTTCACTTAACATTAATGCGTTTCTAGCAGCCTCAACTAAAACAAAACGGAATATTTGCCAAAATGTCGGTTTCCGTGTAAATTGTCTCCTGGCGAATAAAGCAAAATGTTAATTAAAACTGAAATATGTTTCAATAACTCAGTTTGAATTGTATCAAAACAAAGTTTCATGTGATGTTTTTGAAGATATGCTATAAGATATCCTATAGGGCTAATGGATGTAAAAGTTCAAACCCTTCCCTCACCTCTGACAAGACATCTTGTGAATGTGAGGAATGCCAGGCCGCCACCGTGGTTCGGATTCCACGTTAAACTGTAGGTCCTTCATTTCATCTCACAATCACCCTACCATTACACATTAGCGTAAGTGCGTATAACCCGAACGGGTAGTAAGACGCGGTGCTAATAATAATAATAACAACAATAATAATAAACTGCCTAATCCGTTGCTTCCAACATTATTTATGGATACAGAAAGCACTACTAAAACTAGCAAGACTGATTTGTCTGAACTACAACAACTCTCTAATGATGAATGGGTGAAATGTGAACCTATACAAGAAGAGACTGAAAACCACATTTCCCCTTCGACTGGTAAGTTCAGGCTTTTGCCATTTTGATTTCTATAAATCAATATTGTTCGTCGTTTGCATGACCATTGGTGGCTTATAGATAAGTATATATTTTTTTAAATTTTAGAATGTGAAGTTACTGCACCAACGGTGATCGACTTGACTGCGGGAGATCCGGTAGAAGTTTCAATAGAGCTAATGGCACGGGAAACTCAGAAGTCTGGTTTGGCCGACGATATTGTTACGGGTCAATTATTGGGGACTGAAAGCTACAGTGTCAACAACAATGTTAACACGGACTCTACTGATGAGGAAGACCAAGACCCATTTCATAATTCCGATGACGATGAAGTCGACCCCGATTATAATATAGTAAGTTCTGGCTCCGAAAGTGACAGTGAATGTAGCGATGAACCGGTGACTGGGATTGAAATTGAAAATGCAGACGAACCAATTACAAGAAAGAGGAAAAGAGGTAAATTTGATAAAAGAACTTCAGCAAAGAAGATGCGAAACTGCATTGAGGAATACGAGTCTAAAACCCGAGGAAGAGTGAACAAACGAAGCTTGAAGCCTCCTTGCCACAACTGTAAACTCAAGTGCACTGAAAAAATTGATGAGAACTATCGGAAAGAGATTTTTGCAATGTTTTAGTGAATGGGAGACTTGCAAAGACAAAGAGAATTCATAAAATATAGCACACAGGCAGTTGTTCCCAAGTATCAGAGGATTACATTGAATCGTAAAAGAGAAAGGGGCTCTAACCAATCATACTCGATAACGAAAGATGGAGAAAAAATACGGGTATGCAAACAACTTTTTTTTAAACACTTTGACCTATCGGACAGAGCTATTCGTACAACCTTTGAAAAAACAGATAAAAGCACAGGTGTGCTAAGCTTGGAAATGAGAGGCAAGCATAGAAAGGATCGAAAGTTGGATAAAGAACTCGTGTAAAGTGCAATGGATCATATAGAAAAAATTCGCAGAAGTCCTAGTCATTACTGCAGATCTCAAAGTTCTCGGGAGTATATCGATGGTGGAAAATCTATCGCCGAACTTCAGAGAGATTATCTAAAAGAATGAAAGGAGTCAAACCTTGCAGGAATCAGCTACTGCCAGTACAGAGCTATTTTCAAGTCATACAACCTTTCTTTTTTCACACCGAAGAAAGATCAGTGTGATGTTTGTCTCATATACCAAAACACGAAACAAAATACGACAGAATATGAGAATAATATTCTAGAAAAGGACTTGTCCAGACTGGAAAAGGAGAACGACAAGAAAACCACAGATTCAACCGTCGTAGCAGTATACGACCTACATGCAGTGCTGTCATGTCCGCAGGGGGAGGCGTCTTCCTACTACTACATTTCAAAGCTAGCCGTTTACAATTTAACGATTGCTGAACTGAAGGGCAACAAAACGGTAAACTGTTACACTTGGGATGAGACACAGGGAAAAAGAGGCGTGATTGAGATTGGGAGCTGTGTGCTGAAATATCTGCAACATTTAAATGACAAAGCTGACTGTCCAATAGACGTCGTCTTTTACAGCGATAATTGTTGTGGACAACAAAAAAATAACTTTATGATGGCAATGTACAAATATGCTGTTACAACATTAAAAAACATAAAATCTATCACAAATTTTTAGTAAAGGGCCACACCCAAAACGAGGGGGATTCGGCTCACTCAACCATTGAAAAAGAAGTTAAAAGAGCACTCCGAAGTGGACCGATATACTTACCTTCCCAATAAGCCATGGCCATGAAAACGGCAAAGAAAAGTGCAAGCCTTACCTGGTTCATGAGTTGAGCCATGAGGACTTTTTTGACATAAACGCTCTGAAGGTCTCCCAAGTAATTTTACCCATGTTGGACATTCGAATGTTTAAAGTAATTAAAGACGACGGCAACTTTTACTTCAAAACATCCTACGGATCACATACCTGGGAGGAGGCGTAGAAAAGGAATAAACGGGGCAATGGGAGCCTGAATCCTGTTCTGATGCAAGCTTATTCCAAGAGACTTACCATTGATGAGAAGAAGAAAAAGGGTATCTTAAAGTTAGTTACCGCTGGGATAATACCGTCAATTTATTCCGATTTCTATAAAAATTTGTGAAATTTTGACGTTACCAGCAAATGGAAGATCAATATTATGTTAATTGTTGTTTAAAAAAATTGTGAAGCAATAAATTATTTTTTCATTGACAACATTATCTTTATTTTCTACCTAAAACAGGTTCCAAAAGAAGAAGCCACTGTGACACAAAGCAAATATTACACTGATTTTAAAGTCATACTGGGATATCTGCATATTTCTCTTAATTTAAGCAATTTCCGATTTATTTGCAACTACTACTTCAATAAGCAGTATTCGTCTAAATTTTATTTATGCATAAGGTGGCATTGAGGTGAACCAAACGGACGTTAAATGGAAAACATCACATGCGAAAACTTTAAAGTGCGCAGGTGAAAAACATGCATTTTGCAGATATGCCGGTTCGATTTCACAGCGACAATATGTAGTCATCAATGTAAAAATAGTAGTCAAAGACACAATTGAATGTTGAAAAGATAATAACAATATGTTAGATAATATATTATTTGTATACGTTTGTAATATTGATATTAAAGATAGGCTGTTTAAAAGTAAATATTGAAAAAAGCAAAATTTAAAATAATATTCTCAACCACGTGATTATTTAAGCAAAGTATTTATGAAATTTATTTAGCGAAATATTTGTATTTAAAAAACCAAATAATGATGTGTGCATGTTTGTTTTTATTCAGGCAATAGAAGAAGAAAGGGAGTTTGAGCGACATCGGTGTCCCAGAGGAGACGAGGCTGGCCCCAGTGGAGGTGGGGGCTATTGAGAGAGCAGTGGCTAGGCGGGGCTGGTGGCAGCGACTGGGTGGGGATGGTTGCTGCTACCGGCAAATGCCAGGCTGCTGTTCTCGGGGTGGAGCTGAGGGCAGTGGCTAGGCGGGGCTGGTGGCAGCGACTGGGTGGGGATGGTTGCTACTGCGCTCCAGGTGGGGCCGAATACAATGGCAAAACCACTACTCCACCAGTTTTGCTATTCCTGGCCAGACCTACTCCAACAATCTTGTCTTCACTGCCTGGAACTACTCAACCAGTCTTTCCTTTACTGGTCGGACCAACTTCACCAGTATTTCCTTCACTCGCAAGACCTACTACACCAGTCTTGCCTTCACTGGTCGGAACAACTCCACCAGTATTTCCTTCACTAGCTGGACCTACTCCACCAAGGTCTTGTCTTCACTGTCCGGACCTACTCCACCAATCTTGCCTTCACTGCCTGGACCTACATCACCAAAGTCTTGTCTTCACTGCCTGGAACTACTTCAATTATATTGCCTTCACTTGCTGGACCTACTCCACCAATCTTGCCTTCACTGCCTGGAACTACTTCACCAATCTTGCCTTCACTGCCTGGAAATAGACTCCAATTAGAAATTGATTTGGCTATTTGCCTCTAAAAATAGAACCATGATTTGACATATTATTAAAAAATAAACACGCACAGCCTTTCACTGAAATTATTGTTGTATCTTTAATGCAATGTTAATTGTAGAAATTATATTTAAAAATGAAATTTTCTCTGAATATGTTGTATTTTTATTGTAGTGTAGGATCTACACTGTATTTTTATTTTACCTGGCTTACGACCGAGGCCCCCCCACCCCCCTTAACCCATCAAGCCTTTGTTGCCCCTCTTGGTGTCACGACCCACAGGTTGAAAAACACTGGAATAGCCAATATAGCCTCAAGGTTGGCGTGTGTTACATTTACACGTGTAGGCCTACAGTATCAAACTCCAACATCTTCCTTTTGGTTTTTTTTTTTTTTGCCTCTGTTATTCAGTGGCACGTTCTAATCATCAACAAGTTATATAATACATACTACAAGAGGGAGTACACCGCTCCCCATATTGAAAATAATAAAAAATAGTTAAACCAATACGTTATAATGTTGTAAAGACTGACTGGCTAACACCTCCCTCACCCTATCTCATACATCACCTAGCCAATATCTTCGTCAACTTGGCTATAATGTTCAGAAACTCAAGTGGCTTAAGGTTCGGATAGACAGCTCGAGGTTTGGTAAAGCTCTACTCCAAGTAGTACCATGTGCTACCACCTCACCGGAACTGCGCAGCTGTAGCTAGGGCAATATCAACACCACACCTTTCCCCCCTCCACTAATCTTCTTCACCTTTGCGGAGTGTCCTTTACTCCTGGCTAACACGAGCTCTCTAAGGCAACGGTCCACGGACCGCATGTGGCCCTCAAGCAATTGTAAAACTTTCGTGATTTTACTAACAAAAATGTCAAATTAAATATATAATCAGTGCGTGTTTATAAACATGTGAACAAGTGAGCAAGCTCGATTATACTGTTACGTGTGTAAGAGCATAAGCTTGTGTTTACGGTAAGACTGTATTTTGTACTGGGCGTACGCATGTGAGGGCAACACTTTGTGCATATTCTCATCTTACAGACAAAGACTGTCAAACAAGCGAGTTCAGGAAAATACATTTAGAAGATATCTGCTTTAAAAGAAGAATTTTTCAAGGTGGTTTGCTGATTTTAAGTCCTTGAAAGATCAATTCAATCTTGTGAGTTAAACCCTTACTTTCATAATTGAAGCAGCATCAATAAGCTCCATTTTGTATTAATCACTCTTCAAGCAGACAATGCTCTGAAGGAGACTTTTAAGAATATGAAACTGATTGAATGTTATTAATCACTTGTTGAGAAAAGTTTGGTAATTTGAAAAAGTTTGCCAGAAAGATGTGTGTGTTATTTACTTCTACCTATATTTGTGAAAAGACTTTCTCACGCGTGAACATTAACAAAGCAAAGCACAGGTATCTCTTAACAGACTTAAATCTACAAAGTATTTTGCGAATTAGGACGAACAAGCTGAATCCTGACTTCAACAATCTTGTGCAGGATTTTAGATAGTTGCATGGGTTCCATTAACGATACAATTTTAGTAGTTATTAATCAACATTTGGTAGGCTAAGTATCAACATGACTACATGACATATTTTTAATTTTATTTGTTATGACATATTAGATTTTATTTGCTACTTGTTTTTTGTATCAAAGATATATGGTTATATGACTAATATATGCAGTTTTGCGTGAAAATAAAGTTGATTATTTAGTTAATTTAGATGTTTGTTACATGCGGCCCGCTAGAGACCTTACAGATGTCCATGTGGCCCTCGGGGAGATAATTTGCCCACCTCTGCTCTAAGGAGTGGTGTGGAGTTTCTAGCCTTAATCTCGGTGTTTTATTATAATGTCGTCCCAAGTCAAAGGACAAGTCCAATCCCTATATAAGTATAATTTTTCTGAGTTACCTAGGTAACTCACTATTTACAATAAATTGTGACATTTTCATTGAGTTTATCTATTACTACCTGTAGATCATTATCATTACTACGTCTTACTACCCATTCGGGCTATACGCACTTACGCTAATTTGTAATGGTAGGATTATTGTGAGATGAAATGAGGGACCTAAAGTTTAACGTGGGATCCGAACCACGATGGAGGACTGGCACTCAACACATTCACAAGTTGTGATTAATACACGCCTTGTCAGAGGTGAAGAAAAGGGTATGGCAATCAGATAAATCTGTGTCAGGACCGAGGATTGAGCCCCGGACCCCAGCACAGAAGTCTGACACCTTACCCCTATATCGCCAGGTCAGCCTACCTACTGAAGAAATATATAAAAATATTTTCGTCCAATTATTTAAAAAAATTGCCCTTATTTTCTGTTTTTTTTTCAGTGACTAGTTTTTACGGTCGATACTTATGCTACTTTTTTAAATACATGATATAAGGAGGTTAAGATTAAAATAAGTATACCACCATTTGGTTGCCAGAAGATATAAAAAACAAAGTGAAAATCACACTATGTTCTGGGTGATAAACTATTTAAAAAAATTGGTACTATATTTAAAAATTTATTGAGTCAGAAAAATAGGCTAAAATGGGCAAACAAGTAATTTTTTATATCTCATTTCAATTAAGTGAATTTACACTCTTTACGACTAATTTACTTTACAAATACTGCTAGAAATTTCATTTTTCCATCTTTTTAAACATGAAAATATATTTTGACAAAAACATTGTAATATAGGAAATGTTTTCCATTTGAATTAGACTTACTTACATCAGCGAGTTGGTTGTCAGACGATTCAAATAACGCAAGGAATTCCTCAAAGAGCATGCAACTGTCCGATTCGAAGATATGACATTTGTGTGGAAATAAAAGGACAATTTGAAGAATTTTTTTTTAGTTATAAAGTTATACATTTGTGAAATGTAGACCAAGGCCGTGTCTGAATAGTCCGTCAAAGGGCCCTTGGAAGACATGTGCACTTTAAAGTATGTGGCGTCGACTTAAAGGCTAGAAGTGATTTTTTGATGGTGTCTGAATTTTCTTAAAGTGTCCAATTGCACCCCTAATTGCGCACTTTACTAAGGGGCACAAGGACTTGCCCTTTATCGCGCACTTTAATAAAACTAGCTTTTTATATTCAATCGACCTCGATGTGTCGATGGGCCTTTAAACAATAATAATAATAATAATATATTCAATTAAAGTATTATATATTTTGTGAAAATTTAATAAAACATTCACATACTGTAAATAAAAATAGTATAGTTTGTTCTTTGTTTATATTCATGATGTTAAACGGTTGAATTTCTCAGCTTAGTGTGAAAATCTCTCGAAAGGATTTTTCTTTTGCGAGGTATGAGATCTTTAGTAAAATCTGTTTAAGAATAAAACTTTACAGATATAAGTAAGTTAATTAGGTCAATATATATATATATATTTATTTATTTATTTATTTATTTGTATAATTTACGTATATATTTAACAATTTCTCTACACATGCAAAAATGTTTGACATGCTCTTTGGTATCCCTGTGTATATCGCGCTCCTTTTGGCACGTAACTGTAATTTCTTTGTTTATTCAGCAGTCAATCAATGTTCAAAACAAGAGGTCAACATCTAACCTAAGTAATTTAGTTTGGAATTCTTATAGGCCTATGTTATTTATCTGGCAATACTTATTTATGATTTAAGCAACATTGACAATTATATTAATGTAAGGTAGGCCTAGTTTAATTGTCAGCTTTCCAAAAAAAGTAAAATTTATAAAACTGTGATAGGATTGACCATTTTGGCACACGTTTTCCAAATACTTTTTTAAAAATAACACATAAAGGGGTTTAATAAATTCATATATAGCTTAACCTCATTTTATTTTCGTCTACTTTTAAGCATATTATAATGCTCTTTATTTATTTTATTATGACTATTGTAAAATATCAACTCCATATTGTAACCTTATAAGGGGGTGTAGTATAAAACCTCTCTCCCTCAAATGACCAACTCAGCCGGTAGAGCACCTAAAACAAACTGAGACTCTAACCTCTCGAGGTATCCGCGGTGATGTAGCAAGGAAGGATATTTTTGTGGTTTTAATGTGGTCCAGTTGCGAATTTTAGCGTAAATCTCTGCCAAGTAGGTCTCCAAAGAACCTCCCTGCTCGTAATACCTGGATGGGTGCAGTTTGGCCCTGAGCTGACCCTGCGTCTCAGCAGACCAGAACATCCCCAGGAACTTCGTTCTAAAATCCGTCCATCCGGTGATACTATCTTTGCACACGACCACCATGGTATGGCGTTTCCCCCCAAAGAATTTCCAGCTAGCCTCACCTTCTCTTTTTCGGAGAGGTGGTGTCCGTCAAATAGTTCCTCAAGTGCATTGAGGTGTTCCACCGGATTTTGATGAGTCCTAAGGTGAAACTTGGGATGCACCCATCTAACGAACGCTCACCCAATAGTATAGCAAAGGGGCGGTTACGGGGCTCAATGCAGTCTGACTTACTGCTAACACCTGTCCCGTCAAGTCCTTAACCTGGTTGTGTATATTATTGATAGCCTCATTGTTTCCCTGGGTCTGTACCTCCAACCTAACTTGGGCTCGAACCAAGTCTTGGCTGTTGCTGTTGAGAGCGGTGAAATCTGACCTTAACACTTCAATGGTACGATCCTGCAGTAGTCGTTGGGTGTGTTCCTCCTGTCTTATGGAGCTCAGCCCTTCTTTTAGTAGCTATCTGTAGTAGTCTGGCTGACGGTCAAGATATTGTCAATGTCAGTCTTGGTGACCACTACCTGTTTAAACTCAGACAGACAGCGAGAAACGTCTCCTTTGAAGAACGGTCATGGCGTGGACCTCTTCCATGGTCTTTTCTCGTGCGGTCATCATTTCTTCCCGGAAAGTGCCCTCCAGGTTCCTTATTAGATTATTCGTCTGAACTTCGGTGTTGATAGTCAGGTTGGTCATCCGTTCCTCCAATCTAATCTGACCAGACACCAACTCCTTCAATTGCTCTTGGCTCATGGTAAAATACTCCCTGAGCTGCCTTTGACCCTCGGCCAGTACTATAAGTTGGGAAGAGAAATCTTTGTTCAAAATTACTGTTTGGGCGATATTTATTTATGATTTAACTTTGTTTATTTTATATTGAGGCTGCAGGCCTTTTTTTGTAGAGATCATGGCGGGGCGACCTGGACTCAAAGATATTACTATTCAGGCTAGCGTATCTCATCCGCTTCACGGATTGTTTTGAAACCACTATCACCGCCATGTTTGATATTCAGGGTATTTGCTAAATTGTTAGGTATAATCATGTTGGCTGATTACGTTACTAATCATTGTTGGGGAATTAGAACTCCTATTAGTCTAAGTTTAGTTAGTCAACTCTGGGGTCGCGAGCCCACGCAATTAGTTTGTTAGTTTGTTTGTGGCTAAGTCACTGAATACTGAAAGCCCCCAAAGTATAATGGATATTGGCTCTGTTTGGTGGAGCTTTGAATAAATATATTGGGGAACTTCTTTGTAGGCACCTTGCCTTACACGTCTGTTATTGTAGTCGCTGATGGCGAGTAGTTTATATCTTATGATTATCGTGTGCCGAGCTAATATGAAATATCAGCTCGCACAAGGTCACGCTGACCTAATTCTAATTCTTTCTGACGCGAATCTCGCACATGCGCAGACGCAGCAACTTTCCCCCTCTTCTTGGTCTCTCTGACTCCCTCCCATGTATTGCCGCACATGCGCGTCCCGAGTGTTTTTTACGCTCTGAACAGCTGATTGTTTTTTTTGTACAACCATATAGAGACTCTCTTGTTGGACGCTCTGCGCGTCGGTTCATCCTGGTCTCACGCGTAGTACTACTTCAGCCAACAAAGGGGAACAAGACTCGCTGGGACGGAGCTCTCAATCCATTCCGTCAGACTATCTGGGTCCATGCTGTTTCTCGGCGAGAAGAAATAGTGCAATATTTGCGCTATGGGGTACCAGGGCTGGGGATCGGAGGGTATGACCAGCTGACCCCCGCCGCTTTAGCGTGGAATTGTTATCTTCAGCCTGGCCAGGGACCAGGCGTCTGCTTCCCGAAGTTCCGCCCTCTGGCGCCAGTTCTAGCGGCTGGTACTAGCTTGTGCCAGGGCTGGTACTCCCCGACCAGCTGTAATCTAACCGTGGCTGGTACTCAGATGTACCAGGGCTGGCGTCTTACTACTGACTATCCAACTCCCTCCAGGATCCAGCTGGGCTTGCTTGCATGTACCAGGGCTGGTACTCCACTACCAGCACCCATCTAACCGTGGCTGGTACTTAGATGTACCAGGGCTGGCGTCATACTACTGACTCTATTCAACTCCGTCCAGGATCCAGCTGGGCTTGCTTGCATGTACCAGGGCTGGTACTCCTAGACCAGCTGTCATCTAACCGTGGCTGGTACTCAGATGTACCAGGGCTGGCGTCATACTACTGACTCTATTCAACTCCGTCCAGGATCCAGCTGGGCTGCCTTGCTTATACCAGGGTGATTCGCTGCTATCAACTAACTTTCTATCTGGACCTTGTGATTCCGAGGTAACGCCTTGGGCTATGTGGTCAGCAGGATATTTCGAGGAGTATTAGTGTGGACTCCCGTTTTGTAGTGACGAGGTATCGTAGAGTCTTGCTGACTTGGCCAATTTTATCTTGTATTTGTTTAGTAAGCTAGTCAATTAGTTTTAGGTATAAGAGTCCCTCGACCTCTTAGTGGGTGCTACTCGCTAGTAAGGAGAAAGGGGCCTTAGGGTATTGTGCAAAAGCGCTCGCCCCCGTGTCTATGAATGTTAGGGTTAATAGCTTACATACTATTGTTAGCGCTACTGGCTGCTAGCCTTAGGGCCTAGCCGTGGGGACCATTAGGGACATTATAAGGTGCGTGGGTAACCCGAAGGGGCCCAGGCAGAGTAGGGTGTTCGATATCTTTGTGTTTTGGTGTATTGAGTCCGTGCTTGCGGCCGGCTCGGTGTAAATATTATTATTATTATTATTGTGGTTTAAAGGCCCATCGACACATCTAGGTCATTAGGGCCTTGAAATATATTAAAAACATAATAAAATCCCCATAGGGGAAAGAGATAAAACATTCACCATCTGAGACACTCCATAGGAGTGCTCAAATGGATTCTTGGTATAAATTAAGTGATACACCTGCTAAAAAAAAACCACAAGTGTATCACTCCAATAAAAAGACAAAACAGACATATTAAAATGATAATACTTTTAAAAAGACAAAACAACATTTAAATTGTAATAAAACTGTTAAAAGATCTAAATATGAGATATTATCCAAAAGAGCCACTTTATAAAAGTGACTCAAATGGCATTAAAAAGATCCGCCTGGCGTATAAAACGGAGTAACAAATAACCCCATCCGCACTATCGCGTAATAAAAAACGTAAGTCACCTTTAAAATCAAGAGCCAGACGGATAGGGCTAGTTTGCGACACTCCACCAAAATGTGATGCACACTAAGGGGAGTATCACAAAACTCACACACTGGAGGTGGATCCCCTCTTAGTAAAAAACTATGGGTCAATGAAGTATGCCCGACGCGGAGTCTCGTCACGATGACCTCCTCTCTTCTAGACTTTCGTATAGAAGAGGGCCATCGCGACACACCGTCCTGATGGACCGCAGCTTGTTCTGAGCAGGGGTCGAGACCCACTGCTCGTGCCAGGTGCGTAAGACTCCACGCCGAACATAACCCTTTAGATCTAAAAACATGACACCCAAACTCGCCTCCGGAGGCATACGTGCTGCCTCCTTGGCTGCCTGGTCCGCCAGTTCATTTCCTGGAAGACCAGCGTGACCAGGAATCCAGCAAAAGGCGAGCCGGGTGCTTAATGAATCAATTTTTAAAATTTGTTCGTGAATCATCTGCACGAGGGGGATTCCACGAGTAGAGAGTGGACAATGCCAACATAGCACTCATGGAATCCGTGCAGATGAGGACAGAACGGTGACTACTTCGGTAAACAAAACACAAAGATTTAAAAATGGCATATAATTCAGCTGTAAAAACACTGGTTTCATTAGGTAAACCAAATTTAAAATTGGATCCTTCCACAACAAAAGCACATCCCACGGAGACTCCAGATTTAGAGCCATCAGTGTAGATGCGCTCAAATCCGTGAAAGCGAGTGGAGAGGAGCTCATTAAAAGTCCTCTCATATACAAAGTTTGGGGTGGTCGCTTTAGGGAATTGGCAAGATCAAAATGGCATTTCGGAGGGCGTATTTTCCAGGAGAAACTCGACCTGGTGATGTGGGGATAGCCTTTGGCAGGGGACTATGCCACACGTGTCGAAAACAGATAGCATCCGGATCCCAACCGGCCTTGTACTACGCCATTTAGTTTCATACAAGACACGGTTAGGGGGATGAAATACAGGGCGGTAAGCAACATTATTTGGCATGCAATGCAGTTTCGACACGTAAGATGCCAGGAGGTAAGACCGCCGGTAAGAAAGAGGGGGCTCACCGGCGTCAGCACAGATGCTGACGACTGGACTGGTACGAAAAGCACCAGTAGCCAGTCGAAATGCCAGCATGGTGGACGATATCGAGCATCTTTAACGCCGAGTGGTCTAGCGGAACCATATACAAAACTGCCGTAATCAAGTTTTGATCTCACCAAGGCTCTATAGAGACGCATCAAGGTTTCCCTATCAGCACCCCAAAGAGCGACCACTCACAACTTTAAGTAAATTCAAAGCTTTAATACACCTCGCTTTCAGGTCTTTGATGTGGGGGGATCCAAGTTAGTTTAAAATCGAATAAAAGTCCCAAGAACCTTACGGTCTCGGAGACAGGTAAAACAACGTTGTTCATTAAAATATTGGGGGCTGGCTCTGTATTCCACTAATCTAGGAAGTGGACGACAGTCGTCTTGGCCGCAGAGAAACGAAAGCCATTACGAGATGCCCACAACCTAGATTGTTTACAGCGAGTTGTATCTGTCGTTCAGCCCTGTGGAGACTTGATGAACTGCAATAAATTGCGTAGTCATCCACAAAAAGACATGAACGGACAGGTACGTGCACGTTGTCCACGATGCTATTTATCGCGATAGCGAATAACGTAGTGCTTAAAATACTACCCTGAGGCACCCCATTTTCTTGAATAAAAATCATCGGATAAGGTGTTGTTTAACCTTACCCGGAAGTGTCTATCAGACATAAAATAGATATAAAAATAGGGAGGTTCCCCCGGAACCCCCAATTAAACAGGGTTTTTAAAATGCCGTACCGCCAGGTGGTGTCGTAAGCCTTCTCCAAATCAAAAAAGACAGCCAAGAGGTGCTGTTTTATGGAGGAAAGCGTCACGAGCTGCTGTCTCAAGGCGAACAAGGTGATCCACAGTGGATCGGTTACGGCGAAAGCCACATTGAATATTGGATAGTAGATTGCGGGATTCTAGATACCATATAAATCTTTTATTGATCATTTTCTCTAATATTTTGCATACACAACTAGTTAAGGCTATCGGTCTATAACTAGTTGGCTCTAATTTATCCTTGCCAATTTTTTTTTTTCTTTTATATATTGGGATAACGGTTTGCTTGCCTCCACAGTGTTGGGAATTGACGAGATTCCCAAACCCAATTGTAGAGTCTAAGAGGAACGCCCGTCCAGCAGGGGACAGTTGGCGCAACATTTCGTAATGGATATCATCCGGGCCAGAAGTTGTATGCCCGCCTGGGACAGGGCATAGGTAAGTTCCTCTTTTAGTAAAGGGGGAGTTATAATCTTCCCCCGACTTTGGCCAAAATCAATAGTAAGGCGCTCGATGCTGCGCTTATGCACCACGAACTCGTTAGAGTAGCTCGCAGTGCTAGAAATAGCGGCAAACATCGAGCCCAATACATTGGCGACCTCCATAGGGGAGGAGCAAGTGAACCGTTAGACATGAGTGCGGGTATATTATAAATGGTATTTTTGCTATACGTACTTTATGAATGTGATCCCAAACTTGGTTGTGGGAGTGGAAATAGTAAGGGTAGAAATAAACTGTCTCCAAGACTCTTTGTCTTTCTCGAATAATACGGCGAGCTCTAGCACGTAGAATCCGGAATGACTCCAGATTCTCCGAAGTAGGACGTCGATAAAGATACGCAGGCTCTTCGACGGTTAGAAATAGCAAGCCGGCACTCCTCGTTCCACCAGGGAACAGGACGGTGGCGCGGGTTTGGCGAGGATTTAGGGATGGATGCCCTCGCCGCCGCTAAGACCGTCGAAGTGAATTGCCCAGCCTTAACATCGACGTCGGGAGAAGGGGTTCGTCGAATATGGCGAGCTCGCGGAATTTATCCCAGTTAGCACTGTTAAGAACCCATTGGGGTAACCGTGCTGTACTGGGAGGATCTTGGATTTTTGAAAGCAGAATGGGAAAGTGATCGCTGCCACATAGGTCTGAGTGAACCTCCCAAAGGTAGTGAGCAGCAATCCCGGGGCTACATAGAGCTAGGTCGATGGCAGAGGATACACCATTAAAGTGGGAGAAGTGTGTCTGGGCCCGGTGTTCATTAACACCAGTTTCCCGAGACAAGAATATCCTCTACCATCCTCCCCGGGCGCTGTAAAATTAGACCCCCACACCAGGGTTTTGCGCGTTAAAGCCCCCAAGATGATATAGGGGCGGGAAGTTGTATAAAGAGGGCCTCTATGTCCTCTTGGAAAAAACGTTCAAACCCGGTGGGAGGTAGATGCAGCATACGGTTACCTCCATAGGAAGGGAGATTGACACGATCACTTGGAGATCAGAAACAATATAATATTCTTAGGATATAGTTTTCTTCGTGCGAATATAGCCACACCTCCGCTAGCCCGATCAAAGAAAGGCTTGTCGGTACGATACACATCGTACCCACGAAACATCGGGTTGTCAGTTGGGCGGAAGTGGGTCTCCTGCAAACACAAATGGAAGGGGTGCAGGGAAAAATTATTAGTTTGATTTCCTCTACACGAGCATAGAAACCCCTACAATTCCATTTTTAGTAGCGACATAAGTTATTAGTATGAAATTTAGTTATCCTCGCAATCCATTTCACTATCCTTTAAAATAAAAATTGTTAGGCCCTTTTTAGGCCCCCTTGCCTTTCCCAGTCTCTCCTGTACCTCTCGCTTCAGGAGAGGCTTCGGCTTATTTTGGAGAGACTGGGTAGTCGGATCCTTGTTCGAAGGCTTTAAGGCCTTCGACGCTTTTTTAATTTTATTTCGGCGGTCACTCGCTGGGGCCTTCTTCAAGGCACCAGTGGGGCTCGCCTTAGCGGCCTCACCTGTTCCGCAACTCGTCCCCACCTCCGGAAGCCAAAAGGGGGTGTGAGAGGCCAACAAGGCGCGCCCTTGTTTAATGCCCCGAGGCGGGCTGGGGGATTTTTTTTCCCAGGCGGGTCGGGGGGTTCCTCAGGGGGTCTCCTCGGTGGGATAGGGGGGGAGACGCCGTTTGGGTTTGGCCTCCTTTAAAAAAATTTTTGGGGCCACAGAAATTTGGGGCCCGGGATCAAATAAGTGTCCGGGAAAAAACCCCAAGGCATGGCCGTTGGGTCCTTAGCAAGATTAAAAAGCGCAATGGAGTTGGGCAGTTTTATTTTGACACAATCCGGGGAAAAAGTTTGAAATACCGGGCTTGACTTATACGATTTCCCTTTCGTGCCGGGGATATGAGTTTCTTCCAGAATTTTTTCTCCGGATTTTTTCTCTACCTTTCCCTTTAGGACAGGGCCCCAGCCAGGGGAATGCGGACCTTGCAGTTTACGCAGTATTTTGGAGATCGCATGGTTTATGAGCCCCCTGTCCACAATCCGCAAGGTTTGGGTTACCACGGGTCCCTTCGAGCCCAAATTCCTGGACTGAAAACGCGCCAGGGTTAGGGGGCATACGGCCGGGCCCTGAGCAGTGGAAGCCGCTCACCCCCCTTTGGAAGGGAGGGGCCAAAAGTGAGGTAACTATCCGTCTTTTTTCTTTCCGTTTTTTTGGAATAAGGAGACCCGGGGGCAGTGGGGGGGAAAACTCCTCACAATCCCTAAAGCTTACGCATCAGGTCAAACAAGTGACCCTCCCTTGCAAAATTGGGGAACCTTGAGGTTCCCCCTTTCAGGGGATAGTCGTATTCTCAACGGTTTTTCGGAGGGCCCTTATATTTGAAGACTTTGGGCGTCTGGTCTGAATATATGGGCCCACGCATTTTCCCTTAGAACTTCAGATTTGCGCTCCTTTTACCTCTTTCGAGGTAAAGGGGTGCACTTTTCAGACTTATTTTCCCTCCCTCAGAACACCAGGAACGGGGTGGGCCTCACCCCCTTCCGGTTTTTCATCAAAAAGGGGGAGGGCCCCTTCCCCTTTCCCCCCCTTTACATTAAAAGGGGCCCGTGGGGGCCGGGAGTAAGATCCCAGCGAATTTGGCAGTAGGGTCCCCGGGACAGTAAGGGTCAGTTACAAGAGACTCACGGTGGGAGGACACCTAAAAAGTCGGATGTAGACCCGGGTTATCCCTTTGGGGTTTCCACAAGGGCCCCGTTAACTCTTCCACGAAGGCTCCAAAAACGCCCTAGACTAAAAAACCTTATATGGAGCACGCCGGGGAAAGAGGTCCCCGCAGCAAGTTATGCAGGAAAGGCAAATTTTTTACGGGGACCCTCAAAAACCAAAACCGGCTTTTCTAAAGGGGGTCCCCCGGTTTCACCCCTAAGGCCCCTTTCCCAAAATTAAAACCCCGCACTTTTTGGGAGCTAAAGGGGAATGGTACGAATAATAAACAAGAAACCCCGGTTTTCCCCAAGGCGCAAGAAAGGGGCCCTGTGCGGGATGAACGGGGGGGAAAGGAAAAAAAGGTAAGGAAGAAAAAGGGAAAGGGGGGGGAAATAAAAAAGGGGGAAAGTGAAAAAAAAAATGAGGAAAGGAAAATATAGGATATTTTCCCCACGAGGTACGTCCCCGCACGAACCCCCCCCTTTTGCGCTTCTTACGACAAGCAGGGGTTCGCGGGCTATTCAAACCCCTCCCGGGGGGTGTAAATATTTTAAACAGTTGCTATGAGGGGTATTAAAAGGGCCCCTTTTGCTTAGAGCCCCGTACTGGGGGCGCCCGTTCCCCTTTTCCTTTGTGCCCCCGACTAGGGGGGGGGGGCCCCCACCTTTCAATTTAAGGGAGAGGAATTTTTATGTTTTTAACCCCCTTTTATGGTTTTCCCTTTTAAGGAGAAAGGAGAGGCCACGCGGAGTCTACCGACCCGGGGGGTCCCAGTATTTGTGATTAAACAAAAAAAAGGGGTCCATGGCGCTCCCCGTAACCGGGGGATGGTGTAGCGGCTTGGGTATGGGGCCACCCGATATTTTTAACCGAATCTTATTCTCTTTTTTTTTCTATCATTTTTCATGCCTGTTGTATTTATAATAAAAAGCTTTATTGTTAGATTCATTGCTTGTACGTTAAATTTTTACCCTTCATTACATTGGTAAAGGCGGTGCAATCGTTAGTACGGGGTTATTGTTGGGATCTTCAAATTTTACCCTTATACGCACGGGTTTGTACAAGGTCAATTTTTAAAGTTCTTAATGCTGGGGTCCTTTAGACGGCCCTCTTTTACTCGGGGGCGTGCCCCTAACCCCTTGTTTGTGTATAACTATATTTTGGGCCCTTTTTGTGCTGATGCTGCGCCTAACGCTGGGTGTCCCCCTCTTCTCTCGGTATTGTTATTTTTGGAAATAAATAAACTCTCTTGTGACCAACCTACTTTTATTTGGTATATAAATAAAGGGGGGGTTACAAAAAGGGAGTGTTTGGGGGTTTTCACCCTTTTCGTTAGTCTAGTGACGGTGGACATTCACGTGGGTGTGGGCGTCTGGAAGAAAATCTATTTCAAGGTTGGAGTGGAAAAACGTCACCATCTTGTGAATGTGGGGGAAAGCCCGGCCTCCACAGTAGTTCGGATCCCCCTTAAATGTAAGTCCTCTAATTCATTCACAATCACCCTCCCTTAACATTTGCGAATGCGTATAACCCAACGGGGAGTAAGACGGGTGCTAATAATAATAAATTTAAAAAAAAATAAAAATAATAAAAATAATAATAGTTTAAAAAGTTGTCAAAGTCTTGAAAAGTAACACTCTTCTCTTATCTAAATTTGATTACCAATTTCCGAAAATAAAGAACAAATTTGCTTGAGGTCGCACAATTACAAGATACAAAAAATTTGGGGTCCCCGTACCAAATATAGATTTTTTAGGGACATTTTTTTTATTTTTTGGGCGGGGTGCAATTGGCGTGAGTTTAGTGCTTTTAATTTTGCGTTTTTATAGCACAAACATTTTATGGCCCAAAAAAACAAATTTTTCTTTTATAGAAACATAGATTTTTAGTTTTTCTGCACATGCTAATCTCAACAGTTTTGAATACTGCATGAGCATGCGGCTTTTGGTGACAAACTTTTTAAATAAAGATAAAAGTTGTCACCAAATGCAGCCATGCTCATGACAGATATTCAACAACTGTTGAGATTAGCATGTGCAGAAAACAAAACTCTATATTTCTATAGAAGAAATATTTGATTTATTTTGGCCAAAAAATGATTGTGCTATAAAAACTGCAAAAATACTGCACTAAACTAACGCCACTAACACTCCACCTTAAGGTAGAAGTTATTCTTTTACCTAGTTTCATGTCTATGAAAAACTGAATTTATTTTATCCTTAAATGAAATGGCATAAAGTTATTATAAATTTTGAAGATTAAAAACATCGCATTAAATTTTAGTCATGGTTATTACATTTCCCTTTAACCTTGCTGATCAAACCTAGCATCAATGCTTGTATATTTATTACATTTTAACTCTTAAGGTTGTAAAAAATGTCTGTGTTGAGGGGCATTGCTTTGGCCACAAACTTCAATTTTTCAATTAAGAAAAAAAAAAACAAAAACAGTTTCTTTTTCAAGTTGTAGAAATGCACCATAAACGTTAACTAAGACCTAAAAATATTTTCTATTAATTAAAAATTACAAATAAGTGAAATTTAAAAGCTTGTCAAACTATAAAAAATATTTTTCTACGAACGTAAAAAGGGGTTTAGACTAAAAAAAACAAGTTTATAATTACACTGCTATTATTTTATACCATATTAAAATTTTCTACTATTTTTTTACTTAATTTAAATAAAAATGTTTTATATACAAGATTTAACAGGAACTGAGATAGTACAAGATATTGATTTCTTCATTAAAAAAAATGTTTTTTTTCACTTAAAGTAATACAAAAAGTTGTGTGCACTTTAAAAAGTTTTGACTTTTATTTTTGAAGCATCCTATTACTTACGACACTCCCCTCACAAACTTCGTTTGGGGAGAGCGCGTGTTATTGACAAATATGATTTAAATTCAATATTCAAGGCTCTGCTTCTAAATATCGTGTGGGAAGGACACGAGTCTCTAATTACTTATTGAACAAATATTATTTAATTTATTCATCAAGTGCAAGCTATAGATATATGCGACAAAATATACCATGTACTCTATACGATGTACTGTGTAATTTTTTTCAGCAGTCATAGTCCAATGAACCTGTCCAAGAGTGCCTAGCTGTAGTATACAACGTGTATCTAAAACATTGCATAAACTTTTTGGGACTATTCCTTGGGTGAAAATAGAATAATTCACATCGGCAACCTAGGGTCCATCTTGTACTAAAGGGGGGTATACACCCCTAAACATAGAGCTAAAAACGACTATTGGTGAAATATTATGAAACTGATTAAGGGATTACAAAGAATCTTTTTATACTATTTATTAAACCTTGATCATTAAAAACTTTAAAGTGCGTTTTCCGTTACCCACCCCCTCATGTAAAAAAGGGGGGTTGTAACATTTTTTTTTGCAATAAAATATGTCAGAGTAGTTTATTACTAATTTTGACTTAAGTTTTCACAACAAGATTAAGATTAAAAAAAAAGGGCCTTGGAGAAACGTCTAGCTTTTCTGTTTTCAGATAATCACACAGGTTTTGAGCTTAGAACAAGTGTTAATCCTGCAAGGTAGGCAACCAAATCGCGGTTCACTTCGCAATGCACTTTTTTAAAACCATTCTTCCCGGGCACGAGTGACTATGTATCCCCGAAATTTTGGGTTAGAAAAAAAGGCTGGTTTGTGTGTAATGATGGAGAGACTAAATACTTTTCCTTCTTCATAATTTTTAATGGGGTTGCAAATTTATCACTTTAGAAAAGTTATGCTTAAAACAGTTCACACTTGGGTGGGTTTTTAATCATTACACCCCCTGGAGTTTTTAAAAGCAAAATTTAAAGAAATAAAAACAGAAAATTTATTGCATGTTTTAATTCCTAGTTTTCAAAAGCAATTCTTTAGCAAATGTTCAAAATATGGCCCCTAACGTCATTGCAATAATTGTTTGGGGCGTATCAATAACTGGCGTAATTTTTCGAAAACAAATGGTGTTTCTTGAACCTTATCACATGCAAAAAAAAAAAAAAAAAAAAAAAAACATACAGCACCTATCCGGGCAAACAAGTCTTCCTGGGATTCAATGGCTGTTTTCGTAACCAAAGCTTTGAAAAAAAACCCACAGAAAGAAGTCAAACCCGGTTTAAAAGGTATGGAGATCGTGGTGGCTATGCAACAGTTAAAACGGGTTGCCTACCTGGCGGGAATTAACACTTGTCTTTAAAATAAAAACTGCATGATTATCTCGGAAAGGGGGAAAAAGAAAGACATTTTCCCCCCAAGACACCCTTTTTTTTTTAAATTTTTTACTTCATGTTTTGTAATCTTAAGTCAAAGTTGGGTAATACTTACTCTGTCATTTTTTTATTGCAAAAAAAAAGTGTTACAACCCCCCCTTTTTTACATGATGGGGGTTGGGAAAAGGGTTAACGGGCCGCATTTGTTTATTAATGATCAAGATTTCAATAAGTATTATACAAAAAATTTCGTTGTAATACCTTAATCAGTTTTCATAATTTTTCACACAATAGTCTTTTTAGCTCTATGTTTAGGGGTGTATAAAAACCCCTTTTAATTTTATTTAAGAGGGACCCTAGGTTATTTGATTTAAATTTAAAATTCTATTTTCCCCCAAGGGGAATAGCCTGCCAAAGTTTGATTAAAATTTTTAGATACACTTTTGTATAAAGAACAAAAACAGGATAGGGATGAAATAAATTGTTCCAAAAACCAACCCAAAGGGGGCTAAGACCTATTTTTTTTGGGGGCCCGGGAGTTATGGCAGTTGCAGGGGGCGCATAAAAAACCCTATATAAAAAATTTTCCCCCCAAATAACAGTTGGAAGCGGGGAAAAAATGAAGATGATAAAGCGAGATGATAAAGCGACACTTTTTTCCCCCGGTCGGGGTGAGGCCTGCGGGGTCATCGACGCCACCCCCACGTAAGTACAAACCTTTTTTTTTGGAAAGGGTTTCCCAAAAAATTTTAGAATTAAAAATAAAGATAAATCGTATAGTGTTAATTTTACAAATCAGGAGTATTTGATATGTTAGAAAAAAAATTTTTAAACCATCCCAATAGAAAGCTGTAGTTTTCTGTGTTGTTTATAATCTGCTAGAACAAAGGTAAAATCGTCCTCAAACATCTTTCCTTTTTAATAACAATGTAAAATTTAAAAAAAATTTAAAAGAAAAATACCTAACTTAAAAAAAGCACTTGAATTCATCTTTAAATTTTTTTTAAAAATTATATTTTTTAAACCCCCAATTTTCTTTTTTTAAAAATTTTCATTGAATTACTTTGTTTTAATTCAATTTTGGGCCCTGAGAAAAATTTTTTTACGAGAACAGTTTAGAAAAATGCAATTTTTAAAAATAACCCCTTACAAAAAAGTTGATTTTAGCTTTACAACCAAACGATGGGTTCCCTGAAACCCGTGAAGCCAACAATTTTTTGGTCCAATGGCTTTTCCCTTTTCCCCAACATCAATCTTATTTTAACACTTCCACAGGGTAAATGTTAACATAACGGGTTAAGGGTTTCAGTCGGTTTCTCGTAATTTTATATTTTTTCCCTCTTCTTTCTCCTTTCTAAAATCTATAGAATTGATATTGACCTAAAAGCCCACTTTTCCAAATTGGTTTAAAAATTGGTTACATGCCCCGGCCACTCACTCTCTAAAGGGATTTTTGGGTTTTTTTCCCCTTCTTCTGAACTTTTTCCCTTTTTCCCCCAAGGGATGTTTACGAAATTTCCCCCCTAACTCCCCCCCCTATCGCCCCCTCCCCCCCTTTAAACCAAACCCCGACTACCGCCCCGGACTTTTGGTTCTTGAGGGTTGCGAATTGATTATTTTTGATTTTATAAATTTATTATTGGGGAGGGTTGGGAAGGGGTTTGGGAATTTTTTTTTTATTTATTGGCATGTGGTCCAGGGGGCGGGCGTTTCCCCCCTCGCATGGAGCACGAATTCTTCTGATAGAGGCATTGGGGGGAGTAAAAAAACAATGGGGCCCCTTTTTCCCCAAAATGTTAGACTGCCCGGAACAAACAGCCCCGAACCCTTTTCCTGACGACCGTTTTTTCAGTAGAGGTGATAAATGGTTCCACCCCCTTGAGACCCCTTTCACTTCCCCTCCCTTATCCCCCCCCTTAGAGGAAAATGTCGCAACCCCTTTTTGTGGTAATGGGTTTTTTTCCCATGAACCCTACGTGGGACATTTTTGGGGGGTCGACTAGACAAGTCGGGGGAAAAATTTAAACGTTCCCCTTTAACGATGACGCAATGGGTTTTCCCCGATGACTTTGGGGCCATTTTTTGGCTTGAATAAAACACGACATTACAAGACTTATGTTTATTAAACATTAAAGACATCATACATAATATTTATCATACACTTTACAGGAATACCTCATATATTCATTCATATGTTTTTCTACAGTGTCTCTTAGATGCGTTTGGTAAAATTGTTTTTAGTTCACAATCCAACGTGTAATAGTCCAAACCGCAACTTGACGTGTATAGTAGGTAGCACTGATAAGATTTAGGTTTTTGATGTGCGTTTCCACCGTAGGCTTTTGAGATCGAGGACATCCGCAGATTATGTTAGCGTGTCGCATACATCCACGACGAGTGGGTCGATTAAATCGTTGAAAATAGCGTGCGTGCGGTGGGTCAACCACATGTCCCATCAGTCGACGGCGAAGTCAATGAAGGTCCCATACATCACAAAGACGCACCCAGATGGGTGCTAGATAGGCGACTCGCTTTAGTCCGGCGTCTCGTTCCCCGCTGAAAAACAACCTACGGTCACCGCACTTTATGTCCAAAGAGATACATGTTTAGTCGGGACAATCTTCTGAGAGGTTGCGTGTTGCTGAAAAACTTTGATATGACCGCTTGTAGCTCCCCAGTTCTTGCCACTCTGTACGGTTAAACCCCGCACAGTTCCCTCTTTTCTAAAAAAGGCGTAAAGTTGTTCTTAACAATCATGTCGACGATAGCTCGTTTTGAATATCACCGTCCAATGGAAACAAGAGTGTTGAATACACTTTTTATGATGAGCGTGTTTTGTCAGTTTTGCTTTGCATGTGTAAAAATTCAGATTAGTCATAGCGTTACAAAAGTATAATGTCAAAGTAAATAAGATAAAAACTAGTTGAGCTTCCTGACGTACCTTAAAATTGAAAGTCTTAGCACATTATCATATTTCTATATTTCTTGGTTGTAAAGTTTAAAAAAACATAATCACGTGGTCTAATACTTAATGCTCAAAATAAGTATAAAAGTAAAATAGCCATGGTCAAGTTGTTTTTTTAAAAAGTTAAGCCTGAATTTCATAAGATTAGTTTTCCGTTTGTACACATACAAAATTAATCTTTCGAGGTTTCTTGGTTTTGGAATGAGGTGCGCTGGGGGTAGTGTGGTTTAAAGGCTTTTTAAATCTTATTAATCTTCCTTTTAATGGGGAATTCTATGTTTGTTTATTGATAGATAATGTAATATAAAATCGAAGAAATGTTTACCTATCCACGTGGAGTACTAAACTAAACTATAACTGGTTTTTTTTTTTAACATTGGCATTGACTGTAATATATCTTTGGATATGAAGTTGATATTTTTATTTGGTTATTATGTTAAAACAAAAACTCAATGAAACAATATTCAATATCAAAACGTTCATAGGTTTAACCAGATTTAAGTGGTTTAATACGTTAGTCTTGCAATGAATGTCCAAATTTTCAAATAGGGTTTCCCGTGGTCTATATTCACAGACGTACAACAAGTTCCAGTTCTCAAGGCTTTTTATTGGTTTTGGAGTTTCGAGTCTAAACACACAAGTATACATCCCCTTTATATTATATGGTAGTTTAGCTCCAAAACTTTATGGCACCTCAAATCAAAGGTTTTAAGGGTGATAGCCCCTCTTGCCCTCTCTCAATAGTATTGATTAAAATTAATGTTATTGTATTCAAGGTGTATTTACAGAAAAAATACATAATTTGAGCACATAGTTTTAAAAAATTTTGAAACTCTAGAAAATAAAAACCAATAGTTGACATGGAGAGCACAGGAGTTGGGTCCGATTAATAGAAGCAGTGTAACGTCTTGTATAGCTACAAAACAAGACGCAGTTATAAAAGCTCCCCGGGCTACCCCTTTTTTCCATTAACATCAAACTCTGGTCCACCACGCTAGCACGACCGGCCAGCAAAAACACACCCCGGTTAACTGAGTGACAACTGCCAAGGTTCAAAAGTCGGCTGCCAGGGAAATTAAGAGAGTTCTGGTATGTTCGATTCACCTCTGGAAGAAGAGTCCAGATCTCCGGAGAACATACTAGTATGGCGCATGTGTTTTGTCATGCGTTTTACTTCCCACGTGACCCAATTTTCCCACCCTCCTAGTTTCCTAGCCACCCCTCTCTGGACTAACGGTATATATTAACTTGTATGTGGCCTTAACCGGCACTCTTGGAATGTTCCCTGTTTGTAAATGAATGTAGCGTCTGCTACGTAGTAACTAACATGTAATCAAAATTTATTTTTTTCGGCCTAATTAATTGTTTATAACGTTTAACAAACCTTTTTTTGATTTAAATACTTCTTTTTTTGGACTTCATTTTAAAACTTGTATTGTTGTCAACACTCTCTTTAGATTGTGTTTTGTTTGTAGAATTTAACAGCTTTAACCAAAGATTATAGTGAAATAACGTTGATATAATGCTTATACTAATGTACATTATATTGAGTTTGCGATTGGCTAGGTTAGCCCATATTTGATGTATGGTGAAAAAAAAAGTAAATGTAATTATTTCAGGAAATAACGTGAGATGTAGCGAAAGTCACTACTTTTGTGTTTTTTAAGTAAAGTTAAGAAATTATGCGAAAACTAAGACTAGGGGAATTACATGGTATTTAATCATTCTTTTCGGACTATGTTGATAATAAACTTCGAGAAGTTATATTCTAAGGTTTTTAAATTGCTTTTTTGATCATTTCTTGTGGAATAAATTACCAGATATTTAATACTTCTTATTCGTAAGTTAAAATGTTGAAGTTTAAATATCTGTTTGATAATTCCTATTGAAATCTTGTTTAATTTGGTAGTGAAAACTCAATTATTTATTTCAATTTTTTTTATTTAGATTTTATTTTTATTTTTTGTATAATTTACTATCATTTATTTCAGCAATTTTCTATTTTATTTAAACACATTTGTGTCTCTTTTTTTCATAATTGTACCACACCTGCGCTGCTTTCTGTTTCGTTTGGCACTATCTTCTCCCATTTCTTTCTAGTGGAAAATGTCCATGAAATCATTTTTTCTATGTTCAGAGAGGAATGTGTCCGCAAAAAGGAGATACTCTTTCACTCTCGTTTAAAATTTCGACTCGTTTGAACGCTGTTTCACTAGAATCCGTAGCAACCCAAGTAATAATTATATAAAATCATCTAAATATGTTTTGAAAAAAAAAATAGTTTTTGGATATGAATAAAACAAAATCATCTTAATTAAAAGTGTATTAATGAAATAAAATTACTTTTAAAATCCGATAATTACGTAAGACGGGGGATGAAAGACGATCGCAAAATGGAGCGCTATTTTGGGCATGAACGAGAGATAACGTTTCGATTGCCACCCAACCTGGGTTTGGGGGGAACAACGTATTAAATATACCCCAACGTAGGAAGGAGGCAACGCATCAATTGACACACCTGTGTTTGGGTACAACTTTTTAAAACTTCTAATTGAGTTTAGAAAAAATTGATGTTGAGAATATTGTGATAATTCAAAATTTTAAAATCAAATTATCCTGTTTACTTTTGAACAGCCTAAATTTGGAATCTTTATAGAACTGTATAATAGCTTAGACTTTGTGAGGGTTAACTTTTCCTGTTTAAAAAAATGTTTTTTTTATTTGAAAAAAATTTGTTGTTGTCGATTATTTAATCTTTATTTATTTGTATTTTTTGAGGTAATCCAGTTTTTCCTACCTTTTTAATGACTAAATTTAATTCTGAGTTTTTTTAGAATATAAACATTTTACTATGTATGAAAATAGGGTTTAAAACCCTCTTTTTTCTTTGAAACATATATAAATGAATTAATTGTTCAACTTATGTGACAATCTCAAATTATATTATTAAAATCAAAGTCAAACTTTAAACCCTTGCATTTTTCGTTATTTTTATTGTGACTTGTTTACCTTTCAGTGAATATTTATATGACTTTGAATATGTTTATTTGAATCCACGTAATGTAATTTAGGGGTATTTAAATTTGAGGATGGCTGTAATTGGGCCTATTTCAGCGTGTTGCGTGTCTCTGAGGTTCAATAGTCTGCCTTCAGGCTATTGTTCTTTGCTTGACTCTCCCTCTGATTAATCTTTATTACGTATTATGTTTTAAAACCTTCTACTGTTTGGTGACAAGAAGGAGATTGCAACAGAGACCGCTAAATTTCATATAGTAGGGGGATGTTTTTTCAAACTGAGCTGGAAAACTAAAATATTTATACTAGTTCACCTACGTTCTGTGATTTTTCAATTAATCACCTGCTTTATATTCCAAAAAACCTTAACACGTGGACACATTGGTGAAAAAAAGAAGAGCGGAACACGTCGGAGTAAAATAGAGAAAACTTCTTCCTAAATAAATTATACATTTTAAAAATATTTTCCCCACTATCTTTTTCATATGCTGATTTCTGATACTGAAACCAAAGCTTGTCACATGGAGGTCTTATTTAAAGACTCACAGACATCCAATTCTTAAATGTGAAAAAGGGGCGAAATTAGCCGGTGGTACAGTTGGTGTTTTCGCCCGATTTAGGATGTATTCTGATGCTACCAATAAAACTTAAGCACCCCAGTGTGATACATACATTTATATTCAAGTGTATTAACACAACAAACACGGAGACGTCAAAAAAGTGTATAATAAAATATATCTTTATGTGTTTCAATTTAGCGCCTTCCTCGGGGCCTACCAGTTCCTCAAGCCTTTACCCCTCCACCAGCTTGGGTATTTCAGCAGCCCTATAGGGGCTTCCTTTCAAGGGAAGTGCTATTGGGGCAACTGGAGGAACTGGAGTTTTTAGGTAAGGGTTATATGAAGCGTACCCGTGACAAGCGGCCAAATGGTTCTTGTCTTCTAGAATTTTCCAAATGACTTAGATATCGGGGTTCTGGAATCCCGGCCAAGTGTACTGAAGAGGAGGTTGTATACTTATTTAAATTGTTTATTTATTAAAAATGTTTAAAATGCCTGGTACGTGTTATAATTGCTTAGATTAGAAGTTCTCAAATGGAGTCCACAAGATAGTCCACAGAATCCATGACATAACTTTATATTATTTAGATCTTATAAAAATGAATATAAAATGATAAATCACTGATTTTACACTAAGCAAATTGGAGATGCCTTGCCATGTCAAAGCCCGGCCATAAAAATTGAGGCCTAAAAGTAGGGGGTTGACCACGTTCCTTGGGGTTTTCTCGTTAGCTAGCACAAAGAACTTTCAGATACAGAAATGAAACATTCTATGCAATTTCCAACAAATTATACATTATATATATGCTTTATATTTTTACTATCTTAATTTAAATATATATTTATATAAAATCATTTTTTTTATCCTACATCAAGGGTCCTCGAAAAAAGCTTTGATTTGGGTTTGAGGTTCCCCGTGACTAACAAGTTTGAGAACCACTGGGGTTTGATCATTGATTTAATAGATGTATAGAGGGTTAAGTGAGCCATCGTAAACTCACAATTATGATAACTCATCTTAACGTCTCATAAAACCTAAGTTTTTTATATCAGCGGGGGGGATACATGTTTTATAGTCAATTCAAAAATTAAAAACAGTTTTTTAGCTATAAAATTTATTTTTACTCCTAGGACTAAGTAGGTAAGGGAATATTTAAAACAATGTATAAAACCAGGACAGATTTTACAATATAGAACATCTTTTCAATCTTTAGTGCTTACTTAACCAAAATGCCAACATCGTGTCACTGGCAAACGGGTTAGTGGGGAAATCTAGAGGTGTCATGAGCTGCCCAACTTTATCTACATCAATAAGGGGCCACACGTGTCAGCACTTTTACTCCTTCTAGACAGGCTCGCTCGTTGGATCTCCCTAGTTTAAAACTTAGTTCAATCCCGTGGATGCTATATCAACCCCAAAGTCGACGGGGCCAACCCACAGTTTAGAAATTATATTAATAGAACTCCAGTATCGTGGCAATTTGAATGATGATACACAGAGAAAATATTAATATAAATAGTTAGAGTTAAATATCCGGAAAGTAATTTAAGGGGGTTAGTATAGTATTGTCCTGGAGGAATAGAGCAATTTTATGATGGAATGGTGAGATCAAATTTTGAGATTGGAGTCTCTAACTTCACATGTCACAAAAATCTAATTTAATAAAGTTGTTGCTATTAATTACCAGTAATATCTTCAGATAAGTAGGGAAAAAAAAAATGGACTTTAATAAAGTTGTTGCTTTAATTACCAGTAATATCTACAGTTAAGTAGGAAGACATTTAATGTATATATGCGTACTGAGTTCAATCATATATGTATCTAATTATGTAGTCTTAAAATAAAAATAGTAGCCAAAGACACAATTAGATGTTGAAAAGATAATAACAATTGTTAGATAATTTTATTATTTGGATACGTTTTTTAATATTGATTTTAAAGATAGGCTGTTTAAAAGTAAAATATTGAAAACAAGCAAAATTTAAAATCATATTTTAAACCAGTGATTATTTAAGCAAAGTATTTTTTGATTTATTTACGAATTATTTGTATTTAAAAAAACCAAATAATGATGTGTGTATGTTTGATTTTATTCAGGCAATAGTAGAAGGGAAAAGGGGGAACCAAAGCCATCGGTGTCCCAGAGGGACCCGGGGGGGGTATTGAGAGAGCAGTGGCTAGGCGGGGCTGGTGGCAGGACTGGGTGGGGATGGTTGCTGCTGCCGGCAAATGCCAGGCTGCTGTTCACGGGGTGGGGCTGAGGCCAGTGGCCAAAGCCACTACCCCCCCAGTCTTGCCTTCACTGGCCGGACCTATTCCACCAATCTTGCCTTCACGGGGTGGACCTACATCACCAAGGTCTTGTCTTCACTCCTGAAGCTGCTGTTCACGGGGTGGGGCTGAGGCCAGTGGGGCCCAAAGCCACTACCCCACCAGTCTTGCCTTCACTGGCCGGACCCATTCCACCAATCTTGCCTTCACTGGCTGGACCTACATCACCAAGGTCTTGTCTTCACTGCCTGAAAACTACTCCATCATTTTTGCCTCAGTGGGGCCCAACTTACGTCAACAAGGTCTTGTCTTCACTGACCGGAATTACTCCACCAAGGTCTCTTCCTCACTGCCATAAACTACTCCACTAGTCTTGCCTTCACTGCCTGGAACTACTCCACTAATATTGCCTTCACTACCTGAACTACTCCACTAAGGTCTTGTGTGGCGTTATAAACGTATGTTCTCACACTTTGACAAACAACTCATATCGTGTTAAGCTGCATTATATGTTTATTCATGAGGTATTTAATGTTATTTTTTAAAAAATTCCTAAATTTTCTTGTATTAATAAAAAATTACTCGGCAACGGAATTGTTGACTTTAATTTTATTTTGAAACATACATAATTAATCTTCTATAGTTGACCTGGCGGTCTTAGTTAGTGTGTGTTAGTAATTGACACATTCATTATAAAAGCTTATCTACATTTTTAGGCAAGCTAAAATCTTACGGATCCAAACTATTTTCTTTTAGTTCCCGATATGTGTTTTTAGCGGTTTTGTTTCTTCAAACCGGAATTATATAAATTATATTTTCCTTAAATTTTTTAATTGAAAAAATGTATATATTAAAGTTTTGTTTATAAATCATTGAGAAAATAATTAAAATTAAAATAAAATTAAAACCTAATATTTTTATTTTGATCTGTAGTTTAAGAAAAATCTGTTCAATGGCGTTCCTGAATTGTTAATTAGAATCTGCCAGTTATCAAATCTCTAAATTTATTTTAATGTAAAAAACCTATTTTGGTGGTAAATTATGTTCCATTTACAAATATTTATTTTTGGTACTAAAACTAAATAAATATACATTTTTAATAACCCCAATCTAATTAAGAGACTTTGGAGAGAAACCTTTTATTTAGAAAAGATTATTAAAAAATGTTTGTGGGATCCAAGAACTTTAGTATTTTATGATTACTCCATGGCTTAGTCCCCTTACCATTCAAAATTTTTAAAATTATGTTACACTGGCTTCCGATCCAGTGGTTGTATGGTCCAAGGTGTCACACTCTCAATAGACTAGCCCGCTGATGAGAGGGAGATAGGTTTTTAAATCCTGGTGGAGTGGTTTCTCCAATTTCCTCGCACAAATACTGGTGCACCTAGAAATTTTAAAACCCAGAATCTCTAAGACATTAGTGTTATTAGTTCATCTGCATATAACATGATCAAGTTGTGACAAAATAATATACACAGACAAAAAAGTTTGGTGGGAATAGAGACAGAGACTGGAGTGGTGATAACTTAAAAACAACAAAAATTAGTTTAAAAGAATACTTTCTTTTATTACACAAAAAATTTTAAATTATTAAATACTGCAAAAATAAAAGTAAGGTTAAAATTGAAATGGAGTACTCACGCATAAGTAATATTATTAAAAAAGTTATCAATTGACATTAAGTAAAGATACAATCGTAAAAAATAATACAAAAAATAATAAAAAAAACTAGCCCATATTTACAAAAAAACTCAACATTCACAATGCTATATAGCATATTTTCCGAAATGTGTGTACAGGGTTAGTAAGGGTAAAAGCAGGATACGGGACACTCATTTACATAATTTTTGAAGAGGTTGGAGGGTTCCTGAGATGTTGTGATTTGGGTATGGTGATGTGAGGTGGGGAGGTGGGGGAATGACTGGGATGAGTGAGGGGGGTTTAGTATTTTTTTGGGAGGGTTCCTGAAATTTGTGATAAATAATGTGAGGGTGTGGAGGGGGGGGGATGGAGCACCTGGGTGAGGGATGTAGGTGAGACTATTTTTTTGGTGCGGCTTTCTGTGACTCATTTACATAATGGGTTGAAGGGGTGGGTAGGTAGGGGGGGTGAGGGGTTGTGTCTCCTGGATGCTGGGGGGATGTAGGTAGGGGGGTGGGGGGTTGGGGGGTTGGAGCACCTGGCTGACTAAAGAGAGTGGGGGGGGGAGACTATTTTTTTTTTGGGTGCGGCATACGGGGACCATGAGGTTTCCCGGGGGATGAGAAGGGTTGTCCTCTCGCACGGCCCTGGGTGTTTTTTCTCCCCTCTGTCTTTCATCATCGTGACGTAGTATGTAGAGCGTGTGGGGTAGGGCTGCAAGGTGCTCACACGGTAAAGTGTGTCAGGGCAGGCTTGACGTAGTGACTGGGGTGCACAGGTGGTTCTAGGTGGGGCAGCTCCCACTTGAAAGAGCCGTATATTCTCATAACAGTCAAGGTATACGAGAAATTTTTATCTGATCCACCAAAACACGAACTTTAGAACATAAATTCTTTCTAAGTGACATGCTTAAATCATGATACTTAATTCGTAAACAGAGATTTTTGTTAAAGTAGTTTTCACATTGGGGTTTCTAGATCTGTGTACTTTGGGGGGAGGGGGAAGGCGTGGCTTGGGCCTATAAATAGGGGTGGTCACCCTTTTTTGTTGAATCATTAACCGGTAGCTATATTACCCCATGGCGTCAGAATTTGTAGCTGCATTTTTAACGGAGGTGGGAAGTAATGAAATACTTCTGCGTAAATTGACCGACTTGGAGATAGGTCACCGGTACCGTATTTTCTTCAATAAATCGGAAAATACCCGATTCGGTCGTCGTATATTACTGTACTCGACGCCAAGTATCAAGTTTGGCTGCCGCGAAGATTTTCGCGCTTAGCGATGCTTAGATAGAGGATCTCGAAATGGGATCTACTACTTGTTTAAAAAGGTCTCTCTACCGCCCCCAAAACAGCCATCCTGAACTTTGAAGGTAAGTGTGCGTGTGTGTGTGTTAGGATAACCGTACTTAATCTAAGTCAATAATCATTGAATTGTTTTCAAGTTAAATGTACTTAATCTACAACTCGTAAGACTAAGTTAATAATCTTTAAAAAAAGATTTGTTTACATCATTAACTAACAATACAAGTTCGAACCTCATTTCCCGGGATAATTGTGCTTAATCTACTCCTCGTAAAACCTAAGTTAATAATCTTTAAAAAGATTTCTTTACATCACTAACTAACAATACAAGGTTCGAACCTCAATCCCAGGATAATTGTGCTTAATCTATTCCTCGTAAGACCAAAGGGTCAATAATCATTGAATCTTTTTCAGGTTAAATGTGAATAGTTTAAGCACATTTTCATCATGGTTAATAATGCTTTAAAGGAATATCGAGAATTTTACACGAGTGAATAGTTAAAAAAAAAACACTACTTGATGTCGTTTTTGAAATGAGTTTAAACAAACTTTTTTCCCCCCTCTTTTAACAGAAGGGACCGAGGGACGTTTTTGAAATGAGTTTAAACGGCGCTTTTTTCCACCTCTTTTTAACAGAAGGGACCGAGGAGAACAACCTTCACCGACAAAAAAAGAAACATTTAAACCTTTCTGTTTTACAGTAAACTAATAAAATATCACAAACAGCTTCGTACAAATCTCTCATACTACCCGTTCTGGTTATACGCTTACATACTAATACGTTTAGTGTTTTAAAAAAGGTTATAATTTTTAGAAGGAAATGTGTACAAATTTTTGCGTGGTTAGAGAGACTAGAAAAAACTATTGGGTTAAAACCATCCTGGGGGAGGTCGAACCTTGACCCTCCCAATACGAGAGTAACGCGTTAGAACAGGCATTTGTGACTGAAGCAGCAAGGAAAACCTTATGGTCTAGGGGGTAAGGTGTTAGCATGTGATTATCATACTTATGCACTTACTCATCATAGTCGTTCCTGTTTGTTTGTTTACAGCCATCTCGAGCCCACTCGACGTTATCTTGGAGGGACTGTACCTAATGAAGAGGGTGAAAAGGAGAGCATAGAGCGAACAGGGACAGAACCTTTAGCTAAAAGAGCGCGCTTTTTTTCCCCCATCATTATATCTCAACAATAAATGGAAAATTTTAAGTGTATACTCTCCGTGAATTAACCTCGAATGAGCAACCCTTTTAATTAATTATCTAAAACGTGATATCAAAAAACACAAGAAATAAGGCATATATTGACATACACCAGGGTTGATTAAGACCTCGAGCGTTTTGATACTCGGACAGAGGATATAGATAGACAGACCCGGGACGCTTTTGACTAGTCACATGACTTAGGTACGGGATTTACCCCAGTTTAGGCTTTCCCTTTGGAAACCGTTAGGTCTCTCATTGAAACTTATTGAGCAGGCGTACACCCGCCGTATAAAAACCTATTCTATCACAAATGAATTGCCTTATATAAGGATCCCATTCAGTTTCTCGTCGCGTGCGGGGGTATATACGTAAAGACGGTAGAAGAAACAATTGCAAATGACTCGTTAAAGGTAAATTGCAGTCTCATTTGCGAGTTTAGACATCCTAACGAAGGTAGAATTGAGAAAGGGTATTTCAGTTCTACCTCTATGCGGTTATTTACCCCTACAAACTTGGAGGAGATATATGAGAATAATGTGGTTTTCCCCCTCCTTGCTCAAATTGAAGGTTTTGTTTCTAGAGACTCGGGTTGGAAATGTATGACGGTACATTGGAGATGAGAATAAATCTCTCAAAAAAACACGGTTTTAAACGATCGGGCTCGGGTTCAAATCCCTGAAACTATAGCCGGGGCGTGAAGCGTTGATAAATGTGCAATGTGAAGAAGGTCATTGCTTCCCTGAAATCTGTTTTATCCTGTCCTTTTGAACCGACAGGGAGAGTTTCAACGTTTATCCTCCTTACCCTAATTTTCGAGACGTGTTTGAACCCAGAGGGATCCCTCTCCCTTTCCAAATGAGATATATCGAGCGATTTGAAAATCTTAACGATATATCTGTAAATGTGTACACTGCAAAGCGTGATGGGAGTAAACTCTATATTGATACTGATGACACCTCTAAAAACTAGTAATTGTTCCCGTACCGTCAGTGCTAAGAGCGCGCTGGACATGTACATTTATTCATGAAAAAGAGTGCAAGGGGACAGGAACTTATCATTTCGCTGGTTTAAAAATCTGTCACGGTTAATAAACCCTAAAACTATGATACCCTGTGAGGGTTTTGGGGAATATTTTAAAGTAAAACTTTGGGCTAAATTTGGGGAAACCCCTACTGTTTCACGGGCGTAACTTTACCCGACGTCTTTGAGAACTTTCGTACCGCTTTAAACTATAGGCTCGATCCCGGGTGGTCCCTTACACTCCCCTCTACGTACCAGGGTCCCATTTTAAAAACCCCGGGGCGGGGCCCAATTTAAACGTGTGGGGGGACACCCCAACAAGGGACTTTCCCGGGGGGTTTTTTTGTTGGGGGGTAATCGTCCCCGCATGTACGAAAAAGCCTTTTGGACGCGTTTTATCCTTCCAAGCCGGGGTCCTACGAGAGTTCACCGTGTTCTCAGTTTCAGGCAAGCGCCGTGGATGGCTCCGATATAAGGTTGAACGCGGAAATGAGTAGTAAAGCGAGCAATCAATTTGAAAACATGTTTTTCAAATGATGAACAATGCCGCATTCGCTCGGCCCCAAAATCTAACAAGAGGGCTTACCGTACGATAAAGATAGCTACCCGGTGGGATGGAAATTTTGGAGCGGGTAACCTCATTTGCCAGCCCTAACTTTAAAAACCGCTTTGATAGTGTCAGAAAACCTAGTCATCATCGAGATGGAACCACAAGAGATTTACTTTGATATGCCTATCTATGCGGGATTCGCCATTTTTAAAATCTCGAAGGTAGTCATGCCGGGCTGCATTACCAGGTTTATGATCCCTGCCCTCCCCAAAGGTACGTTAAAAATTCAATACACTGATACCTCACTTTTCTACTACATTTACTGTTGGGATGCATACCCGAGACCCGCCCTGTTGGCTAATGACTACCCCGGACACTCCCACCTACGGACAAGACAATGTTTACAGGATGCCCGTAGTAAATAAAGGGGTGCTCGGTAAACTAAAAGACGAGCTCGAGGTGGATCATCACTGCGTTCATTGTTAACGTCCTAAACTCTATTCATTCTCAGTACAAGAGTTGGGAGAGACGCTCAAGGCTAAAGGGGTCAAGAGTAGCGCGTTAAAACGCTTTCATTAGAGGGTATCGTAATTGTTTGAAAGATGAGACGATAGTCATGAGAGAGGCTCGTTCAATAAGACTGTAGGATTCAAACTTAAAATACAAAAATTCAATAGGGTTTGCTTTTATGCTCTATCGACGACAAAAGATATAGAGTACCAGGAACTGGGCAATACTCTTCCAGGTCCCATTACTTTTTCGGACCGTCAACTCTATAGTGTGCCAGTGAACAGTGCGTCTATGTGAAAAAAAACGTTCTCTATAGTGTAAGTGATTAGAACTATACCTAAAAAAAAATTCATGTTCTGTAGTCTCTATAGTGTTAATGTATAAAATTATTATTTTATTATTGTGGTTTTAAAAAGGGCCCCTCGACACATCGAGGTTTATTAGGGCCTTGAAATAAATTTAAAAATAATAAAACCCCAAGGGGAGAGATATAATCATTCACCACCCGGGGACACTCCATTTTGGGAAAGCTCAAATGGGCTCAAAGTACAATTGAGTGAAACACCTGCTAAAAAAAAACCACAGGTGTATCACCCCTTTAAAAAAAAAAACAACAAACATATTTAAAACAATATATTAGTTAAAAAGACAAAACTAACATGTTTAAAAAAATTATTTTATTAAAGTTTGATAAAATGGATAAAACGACAAGACAAACACATTAAAGTATACTAAAATGTTAAAAAGGGTCTCAATGTGAGATAAAATCCAATGAGCCCCTTTATAAAAGTGACTCTCAAAAGGCACTAAAAAGATTCGCCTGGCGTATAAAATGGAGTAAACAAATAACTCCTTCAGCGCTGTCGCGTAATAAAAAACGAAGGCACCTTTAAAATCAAGGGCCAGGCGAATAGGGGCATATCTGCGACAAATCCACCAAAAAGTGGTGCACACTAAGGGGCGCATAGCAAAATTCACACACTGGGGGTGGATCCCCTCTGAGTAAAAATCCGTGGGTTAGAAATGTATGCCCGACGCGGGTCTCGTCACGATGACCTCCTCTCTTTTAACTTTCGTATAGAAGAGGGCCATCGCGACACACCGTCCTGATGGACCGCAGCTTGTTCTGAGCAGGGGTCGAGACCCACTGCTCGTGCCAGGTGCGTAAGACTCCACGCCGAAGATAACCCTTTAGATCTAAAAACATGACACCCAGACTCGCCTCCGAAAAAGGCGTGCTGCCTCCCTTTGGGTGCCTGGTCCGCCAGTTCATTTTCCCGGAAGACCAGCGTGACCAGGAATCCAGCAAAAGGCGAGCCGGGTGCTTAATAAATCAATTTTTAAAATTTGTCATGTATCATCTGCACGAGGGGGTTCCAGGAGTAGAGAGTGGACAATGCCAACAAAAACACTCATGGAATCCGTGCAGATGAGGACAGAGCGGTGACTACTTCGGTATACAAAACACAAAGATTTAAAAAAAGGCATATAATTCAGCCGTTTAAAAACAAATGGTTCCTTTAGGTAAACCAAATTTAAAAATTTGGGTCCTTTACAAAAAAAACCATCCCACGGAGGCTCCCGATTAGAGCCATCAAAAATAAGCAATCAAATCCCTG
>JBCFYV010000127.1:0-119014 GCA_039000515.1 Timema cristinae
TCAAATCTTGGAAGCATCAGCAAACAAAATTGCGTGGACAATTTTTAAAAAAAATAACATTTACCTGTTTCTTCTTGTTTTCCTCTCAATTTCACAAAAAGACTTGTTTATAAGTTGGATCCATAGACTATCTACTGCCGTCTGCCTCAAGTCAACGGTCTACGGAGAATCATTACAAGTAATAATTGCTAGCGCTTATTTTGGACATTAGTTATCTAACTTTGCAACTAGAATGCGCGCTGAAAGAAACCCAGATAGACGGCTATTTAATGAACTACTTGAATATCGTTGCAGCAAGGTTTTTATTTAAAGGAATTTTAAATGAAGACAATTTAAGCCAGATTCTATTTTACTCCAAATATTCACTGATTCATTAAAGTAATTCTCTTTACCATTTTCTTTAACTCAATCTCTCATCTATACGCCACTATTCTAGCAATATTCCTAGTTCTAAATTGTATCACCTCTTTAGTGTGCATTTGAAAAGTTCCTTTTTTTTGTGTGAGTTTGTTTTAAGAATTGAAGGGGACGATTAGTTTTTGTTTTATTATTGGCGTCGCTTTTAAAAATTGTATTAAAGCCGGGATGTTTAAGTTTCCAATGAAGAGGCAAAAAGGGACAGTGCTGCAAATTATTACAATTTTGAATTATAAAAAAAATCACACAAGAGTGTTGAATTTAACTTGGAGAGGAAGTGAGAAGTTTATTCATATCTTTAATTAAATATAAAGATATGTATTTTTTCAACTGCAGAATGTCTATGGGTGAGAAGTTTCCAATACTTTTTGTTTTGCTGCTACAATTTTAATCAATCACTTAGTGACTATATCTTAAGATAACTTACAAAAAGGAAAATGGAACTATGAGCAGCAAGGCTGCTTATTAATTTTAATTGAAATTATGTTATAGTATTCAATACCTTGTTAACAAAATAAAGTGTATACATATTAATATAAAATTTACAAACACCAAAATTTTAACTTTGTTTCAAGTTTTTTTAAGAAAATTATGTTACCTTAGATATATAAATTAACGGAGCTCCATAGGCAGGATTTCATAAGACTAAAATTCAGAGTACATAAATAACCAAACAAATAACATAAAATAGTGTTTTTATTTATTTCATGATTACTATTTATTTTGTTACATTACAATATTATATAAAATATATCAACCAGTTTCTTGTTGGATCATGTAATATTGTTACGGCAACCAGACAGGCAAAGAGAAGGGGTTTCCTAATCATGTGTTTAAACCCAGTAGTCCTGAGATAAGGTTTCTCGTGCAACTGAGCTAAATAAATTTTATTTTATTTTACACTACTAGAGGAATTATATTTTATCACACGCTCATTCGAGCAAGGCATTGGGACGTCAATGGCACCCTCCAAGTTCGATGACGTAATTCCCAAGCACCAGGCTGACAGGATTGGTGGCACCTGGAAGTCTGGCTGAGAAATACTGTAGAAGCTTCCGGAAGTGGTCGTTGATAGTAGGCATATCCAGGTCACGATACAGAGTCTCATTTCGGACAAACCAAGGTGCGCCCACAACGATCCCCAGACACGCGCTCTGGAACACCTGCATCCTCCTCATATACGTGTCCACCAGGTGGTCCCAAGCAGGACACGCATAATCGAGGCTCGGTCTGAGAAATTGCTTGTACAGTGTCAGACCGATCCTTGTAGACAGGGCACTACGCCTGTTAAGCAGTGGGCATAGGATCCCCACCTTCACCTCGCCTTGCTAAGTCTCTCTTTACAGTGTTGCCACCAGGTCAGAATGTTTTCCAGCGTAAGTCCCAGGTACTTAACACTGTTTGCCCATCTGATATGTTCTTCAAACAGACGCAGTGGAGCCAGCCTGTAGAACTTTATTTTCCATGTGAAGAGCACTGCTGTGCTCTTCTCCACGTTATTACTTGTCTTCCAGGTGGTCAGCCACCCCTCCAACTGCATCAGGTGCGTCTGGAGTCACATCTCCACCAGCTGCCCTCACCACGAATCCGATATTAGAGACATGTCGTCCGCATACAGTGCCAACTTGGTGTCTGGGGGTTTTAGAATGCCGTTCATATACAGACTGAAGAGCACCAGGCCCACGAGAGAACCCTGCAGCACTCCAGCCCAGATGCTTCTAACTTGTAAAATGGCGTTCCCAAAGGTAGTGAAAAGGTGCGGTGGTATGAATAAGATTGTACAACCTTAATCAATAAAATAATAATGGGATTTCCAGTGACCCCATTGGTATTCAGTGAAACAAAATTATTCAGGTAGTAGGAGGGTTAACTAGGTAGAAGGGCAGGTTCAGGGAGAGGAGTTTGAAAAGAAGACCTTCATGCCAAACACGATCGAAGACCTTTGACACGTCGAAAAAGACAATACCAGTCAACCTATTGATGTTGAAGTTCCTCGTGACCTGCTCCACGAGCCGGACGAGTTGGTGAGACGTAGCATGTCCCACCCGAATGCCGAACGCTCTTCCACCAAGATATCCCCCTCGCGAACATATTGGGTCAGTCTCGTCAGAAATAGTCTCTCGAACAACTTGCCTAAACAGTCGAGCAAGCTGTTCGGTTGGTAAAACGAAGCTAGGGCCGGGTTCTTACCCGGTTTATGAAAGCAGAGGACGTAAAAGGATTTTACCATTAAAATATATTCTTTACACAATTTTTCCTGTTAAAGGAACAACTCCGCAGTATTTGGCAAAGACGCCAATTCCCTATACCAATAAGAAGTTAGCCTTCACAACACCTGTCGCCAGGACTCTTTCTATTAGTTAGTTTTTACACTGTTGACGAAGAGATCAAGAGGAAAGGGGTATGTCATATATAAGCCGTTTGTGCGTATGTTTAAGACATCCACACGCACAAGTCGCACACCCACGCTCACACAAGCAACACACTAGCACTGACTCTCGCAGTCACAGTCTAAATAATAATACAATAATTTACGTTAATATCACAAGTGTGCAATTATATAAATCATTTAATTGAAGTATGTATAAGTAATTAAAAGATGTCATTTGAATAAACCGTGTGTGAACCAACCGCCATCAATAGTTCTCTTTCTTACATTTATTAACTATAACGATTTAATTAGTGCTCGACCACGGAGCAATTAACAGCTGGCTAAACGGTATCCATTCCGTACAGTGATGATAGGCGCTCGACCACGGAGCCATAGAAACATAAACATCATCACAGCATTATTATATCAGGGAACTAATCCGTAGTGTTTCAACTTTGAGCATCACAAAATGACCAAACTCATAGATGTTAAGTAACATTACACTCACGAGTGGGTAGAAAACCATGTTATAGTTGTACGATATGTGGGTTCTGAGAACCAATTAGCAGATTTTTTTTAACTAAAGCTTTGCCACAAAAGTAATTTTGTATGAATCGTGAATCTGTGTCAATTAGAGATATCAATGAACAAAGAGTGGGAGTGTTGAATTTATGAATTGAGTAGTCCAGTTACTTTGTTCATATTAAGAACTATCTAGTACATTTCCTCCTTTTTCATTCTTGTGCATGGCGTCAGTGAGGTTACAACTTAGCCTACTTTATTCTGTACCATTTAATAATGTTATACTCTGCATAATTAAATATTAACACATTTAAGCTAGTACCATAAGATCACTAATTTTATTTGGGTGCCCAGTAGCCAACCCTAACTACAACACTACCACGGCACCATAGGGATTTCCATGGTTGGGATGGACACCAAGTGGTAGGGGTTGGAATGGGTGAGGAGTGGGACTTGAGAGTTAGTCCAATAATGTATATTTATTAATCAATTCATATGACTAAACTATTACATAAATTACCGGGTAAATCTCCCTTTACGAGGGATCAGATAGGATAGAGGGACTCGTAAACCTTCCTCTAGACCCGCGATCGACCCTCCGGTGGAGGTGAACCACCAGATCACATGTTATTCCGTCGTTTAGTCAGTCATTGCTAAATACCGACCCGCATGCCCTCAGCATGGCACCAAACACTAAACAATGTGTTATTCTATCACCTAACTTGCTGATATCGATATCCCACCAGCCAGGAAGGTCCATCGGTCATACCGTGCTCGCTCGTCAACAGGATTCAATCTAGATGAGATATATGCTATTCTCAGCAGGATGGCAACCCAAAACTCTTGAGTTCCAAGGAAATGTACAAGCGTGGGTTAACCTCTTGCCAGAATAAACCTTAAAATAAATATTGCTCTTACAGTACTTACGGTTTATTATACTGAACCATAACTAAATTGAACACAATAACTATCAAGGGGGGTTCGATATATACAAAATAATAATCAAGAATTGGTGATAGGAGTCGTTTGAGTTACAAAATATTGAAAACCTGGATGCAACAAGTGTACCCAGACACGCAACCCACCCCGATTGCGGGAAGAACCAGACGTCCAGCCTCAAGGAAAATAAATAATCTCTTAATTAATCTCTTTATCATTTCTTAATAACCCAAACACAAAGATTTAAAGATTCGGAAGTGCTAGACCTAAGGGTATTGATTAAATATAAATTAATAAATAAAATTTAAAAGTCCGTGAGATTGTTTATTAAGTTAGATATGAATTTAATAGAAGAAGAATCATTTACCAAATAATTCCAAACAATTAATAAAATGTAAAATCTTTATGATCACCATAGAACAACAGTTTAACACAATATGAAGAATTTATCAATGAAAAATTTCAATTTACAGCAAAAATATTCTGTGCAGATCTAAAAAAAAACAACGTCATGATATTTACTATCTGTCTCCTAAAACTAATATAAATAACCAACATTTACTTCATATTACTCATTTCAAAGGTTCTCATATTCTTTTCTTAACTTGCCATGACTCACAAAATTCATCTTAACTTCAAACTATAATTCATTTTGACCCATCATAATTTACGTTAAACAGGCCAATCTTGTCATAAATAAAAATACAACTAATGCCTATAAAATTTAGTACCATACCTAACCATAACAAAAAAACCATTAATAATCATAATATAAACAACAGTTCAATAATCAAAGTTAATATCTGACTTCTTTCCATGTGATGCATTACTAGCACTATCCAATAAATAACGTATAATTTCCTAACTATCATCTTAGTAGATTTATCTAAGGTTAAGAACAATAGATATAGCCTAACGTTATCAGAGCCCAAAATTTGACACGTTTGTAAAAGGTAAACAACTTATATAGTTACTCAAAACTTTATATATAAATACATTTTTTGTCTGTCTAAAAAATTATCTTTACATAATATAAATAACGATCAGAAGCCTCCACTTCTTCCTACAAGACCTAGCTCATGTCTATGAGCGGACATTATATATATAAAATAAGCTAAACAAAAACTAACATCTGCCGAAATGGAATTTAGAAGAACAATACATTATTATACCGAAAAAGAATGTGTCCTTACCATATGTGAATGATGAACGAAGCCCTAGCCTCGTCCTACTATCCAAAAGCATGTCCAAGAGTGCTCTTCATTTTTCATTGCAAGTATTTTATATGATTTTATACAACTCACAGAAAACGGAATGACGGGTCAACGGGTGGAGGGGGGGGGGACTAAATAGAAACAAACAAGGGGAAGGATCCACACGTGACTCCACGCTTCTACTATCTTCTCGAACAATTATTTTCTTTGAAGTTTTGGGACGGGAGTCATCTCTTATTTTCTCAAGTTCTTTGCTTGAGCTCGTGCTTCGACTCTAAGGTGGGGCCTGAATTGCTTGCAGTTTTATGAACCAATTAAAGATGGCACAGGTTTTTTTAATGTTCATTCGTTTGAAAAACAAACAAAAAAGGAGTTAGTTGAGTAAATAAAGTGTTTGAATTATAAGATTTTAATATTTATTTAAAAGTAACAAACAAATGATGCTGTTTTAATTATAAAATGTGTGTGAAGTTAAGTAGTAAGCATTAAACAAATTTAAGAGAAGAGAAAAGTTATGAGGTAAATACAAAATTCGTTATAAGCTCCTAAACTTTATTTTAGGTTTCCATAATATTTTAATAAGCCTTAAAATGTGTTCTAGTGTTCCTTTTGTTTTGCTTCTCTGACCAGAAGGGAGGCGCGCTCGCTACCTCACTACTTGTAATGATAATTTGTTCGTATTTAGCCTTAAACTATTATGGTAGCCCTAAAATATACGCATGGTGTGAGCAGAATGAAATGCAGTCCCCATCCACATCCACCTAAACGTTCCGGTATGGGTTCTGTGAGGAATGATTTATGTTTAAGTTATAATTATTTTTGTGCAACAAAGTTTTTTTTTTTTATCTTTTTTCCGTTACCACCCCCCCTCCACCCCGTTTTGTTACAAGGAATTGTCATCAGCCTAATAATCGTTTACTTCCCCACCTTATTTCCCACACACCACAAACACTCCCAGATATCACTAATATGTTACATGAAAGGCTTAATATTGGTCATGTAAATAAATATAATAATAATAATTAATAGGTAAACACTTAATTCTCCCATTTCAGACAGAAAACCAGTGGTAATATCATTAATACTAATTCAATCATTTGCGCCAGTATTTTCCACGATCAATCCACTTAGCGCCATCTTGTAGTTATTGTTGTTTTAGTACGATTAATACACTACGATTCCCGTGGTCAGGAGTAACTTTTCAACCAATTTAAATACATTTTCATATCATGTTTAGTTCTGTTTCAATTATTATTATTATTATTATTATTACTATTATTATTAGCACCGCGTCTTACTACCCGTTCGGGTTATACGCAATGGTAGGGTGATTGTGAGATGAAATGAAGGACCTACAGTTTAACGTGGAATCCGAACCACGGTGGAGGCCTGGTATTCCCCACATTCATTCTGTTTCAAAAATGTATTCATTAGAAAAACTACTGTAAACATAATTTTACGTGGTTTTAAATATATTTTTTAAGTTAATTGGTATGAGCGCCGATTGTGGAATAATATAGTTTAAGTTATTGACGGTAGAGGAATTCCCATCAATGTTGATATAAAGCTCACTTTCCTTTTAACATAGTTTCCCTGACGAACAAATCTTCCCTGCCAAAGATCACGACAAAAGTCGTTCTTTTATAGGGAGTCCGCCATTGTTGGCGTAACAAATTTTAACTTGGCTAAAGGATATCGGCTAACATCGAAAATGGTAAGTTAAATATTGAATATATTATAAATGAACTAAACACTAAGATGTTTAATGAACCAAGTCAAACATTATCTTTTTTGGATTTTTATAACTTTCGTTGTAAAAATCTATATCCTAGAACATGTTGCACAACAGCTTGTAATACCTTAACGTCAGGAAATATTAAATCCAACAATTATTATTGGTTTGATCACATAAACCTTTATTAAATAATTTTAAAGTACTTCATTCACTAAAATACAATTTTACAAGAAAAATTAATCAAAACTTGATAGTGATTTAAATGTTGTAACCAGCTGCCACATGGTAGAATATTGTATTTTATGTTTAGATTCTAAAGAGTTTTTTAATCTCCATATGATCCCTTTATAAACTAGACCGTATGTTACATACAGCAAACTATAAACTCAATGTAGGCTAAGCCGTTTCCTAAAATAAAGTTTTACAAAAATGTAAAAATTACCCATGTTATTGAACCCTTAAAAGTGATTTCATATCAACCATCTGCCACATGGTAGTGTGCAAATATTTTAAGTTTTATATTCTATATTTTGTTTGTTTCTATGCTTTTTTTTTTCTAAATTTCCATATGTTTTTATAAACAAGACCTCATTCTTGTTTTCTTCACTAGACTTTGTGTATGTCAAAATAAATATAGATTATTTCCTCAAGTGTTCCGTTTTTATGTACAGGTGAATTTTACGGTTGATGAAATCCGAGTGATGATGGACAAGAAGCGGAACATCCGTAACATGTCCGTCATAGCTCATGTAGATCATGGCAAGTCAACACTGACAGACTCCCTGGTATCAAAGGCAGGAATTATTGCTAATGCCAAAGCTGGAGAGACGAGATTCACAGATACAAGGAAAGATGAACAAGAGCGTTGCATCACAATTAAGTCGACGTAAGTAAAAAAATATATTTTATCATTAGGTCTTAAGGAGACGTAGACTTTGTATGATTTTCAGAAAATACTTTAGTTGTCACATAGGCCTAAGATATCACAAATGAAAGGGCTGGTGGGTTTTATTTGTAGGCTCTTTTACTACAATGGAACAATGTTTATAATAATTTATATTAATTTGTATCACTTTATTATAAACACTAGGCCTAGCCCATATAATCCAAAAACATGTGTTTAACAGCTGTCAGAATTCAGCTGCAAGTTGTCAGTTAGCACCAAAGAAGCTACTGTAGTTATAGCTATATTTGATCCATCACTTTGGTGGTGCCTGACAGTTATAGCTACAGTTGATCCACCACTTTTTTGGTGGTGCCCGACAGCCAGCAGAATGCCAACATTTTTTGAAATTCGGTTATCAACATATTTGGAAATAATTATTATTTGCTAGGAGCCTAGGTATTAAAATTATCAATTGTTTTTAATAATACTTCACTAAGGATTACAGTAGAATTAATGATTAAATTAATGAAAAAATAGGTTTATAAATCCATCCTGGTTTTTCTTTTTCTTTTAACTGCTGTGGCAATTGCGTGTAAAATTGTGTGTGAAATTATACATTTAATGTTATTAAATTCAGTTATTTTATAACTCATTTCTCATATCTTTTAATGGTTTGTGATAATAAAAAGAATTTTTGTGTACAGCAAACGCTAATTTGGAAAGCAAACAATCTTAAACGTTTATTCTTGTAACCACAATCTAACAACCAAACAAACATAATAACAGTGAAGTATCACACAGAACCATGTGCACGTGTCCACAAGTTGAAGCTCTTTAACGTGTATAAATGGCTTGTGATAAAAAGGTAGGGGTCTGCAAGCTTGGTTTTTTTATTCGAGTCTAGTATTTCTAAAAACTCCAGGTTAGAGTCGAGTTTGAGTATAGGCCTATCAATAATTTTAAAATGCTAAAAAGTATAGGCCTACTAAAACCAGAGTGTCTACTGGTTCACAAAAGTCACTAATTGCAAGAAAAAGTCACGAATTTTTAATATTTTGGTCATATATTCACGAAAATAATTTTAGTTGGAATTTCCCGCACATCGTAACAACGTGAATGCTTCAAAGATAGCGCTATCCACTACATGTGATGGAACGCGCCAGTCGGAAGTTGCCTGATTGCTTTGTTTGTGATTCCAACGACAAGGTTAACGTTCGACCTCTTGTATTAAATTTTAATGTGGCGTGCTACTTGTCTCGTGGGGTGTGTGAGTGCATTATGTCGTGTGTGTGTCTACAAATAATGGTTTTCGAGTGAATGAATTGGAATTCAGGTTTTGTAGATGATACGGGAAAATATCAGGACATTTTCTACACAAACCGTGCGTTCATCTGTGTTGTGGATCTGGATCAAGATGTTGGCGGCAATTATCAATTTTTTACGCTCTCAGCTATCCGACTGCAATTTGAAGGCAGTGTAAAATGTATATTATAATTTCAAATTAATGTTGGCAGCAAATAGCAATCGTTTTCACAGTGAAATATGGTGTATTTTTTTTAAAATATAAAATATACTATTAGTGTTAATATTTGATCCTTGACGTAATTCATTTAATTTTAAACAGTTGAAATTTACCAATTTTTAAAATGATTTTCGTTGTCTTATGGGCACATAAAATATTAGGCCTACATTATTTTTTAATCGTGTGTTGCGAAAAAAAATCCATAATTGGTTTGGGGGGCATTCAAAGATTTTAAGTGTGAAGTTTAGGCTAATCTGTTAAAAGATGCCCGGTAAATGTTCGTTCAAAGAGTCTTGGCTGACTGTTGAAGAAAATAAATACTCAAAGTGGTTGCGCCCTGTTGAAGATGACCAGTATAAGGCTTATTGTACATTTTGTGAATCGAAATTTGATACAAGCCACATTGGGTTGAATGGAGTGAAAATTCATGGAAAAGGTGAGAAGCATTTGGAACTAACCTTTGCCCTACTTCAAGGTAAGCAAAAAACGCTCAGCTTTATATCTTCTGAAAAAATTTGATGTAAACATCCAGAACCAACAAAAGAATTATTACCTTCCACAAGTAGGCCTACTTCTGAAAATGATGTATATTTGGTTGCAGCTTTGTCTCCATTAGTTGTTTCATCTTCCTCATCTCTTGGAGGACCTTTAAGTAAATGATGATACCTTGAAGGCAGAAGTTCTGTGGTCCATGAATAAGGTTATGACTCATACTTCTGACAGAGGTTCATGTATTTCCAGTGATCTTTTCTCAATCATGTTTCCTGACAGTATAATAGCACACAAGTTCAAAATGCAAAAAGACAAACTTGGCTATTTGACAACCTTTGGTCTTGGCCCCTTCTTCCAAGAAAAAATCTCGGCGGAGTTAAAGAAGATTGCATTTTTTGCAGTTTCACTTGACGAAAGACTAAATAGAATTGCCCAAATAGGACAAATGGCCATCATGGTCCGTTATTGGAACTTGAGTTTAAATGTGGTTTCGACCCGATACTTGAACTCTGTGTTTTTAGGGCACTCTACTGCAGCTGACCTCCTTGATTCCTTTACGTCAGGTATGTCTGAATTAGGACTGCCTTTAAAGAATGTTCTACAAATTGCTGTTGATGGACCTAATGTAAATTTAAAATTCTTTAAGGACTTCAATCAAATGATGGGAAAAATGTTTAGATAACTCTGAAGACAAGAAACCTATTGATGTTGGCACATGCTCTCTTCATACAGTTCATGGGGCTTATAATAAGTGTGAATGGCAATGTCATAATTTTCTGCGTTCGTTTTATTATCTGTTTAAAGATTTTCCATTTCGAAGATCTGATTACATCCTCTCAAGTGGATCAGACCTCTTTCCACTTAAAATGTGTTACATCAGATGGGTGGAAAACTCAAAAGTAATTGAAAGAGCCTTGAAAATGATTCCGCATTTAAAGAAATATGTGGCTTTTGTGTGTTCCAAACCACCTGAAACAAAGAATTTCGGTGCTGTAAGAGACTTCCTAAAAGATAACCTTCTTGAAGCAAAACTCTTTTTCTTACAGTAAGTAGTAGGAGAAGTGGAACCATATCTTAAAATATTCCAAAATGACAATCCAATGTTGCTCTTTGCACATGCCGAACTTTATTCGATGGCACGTAGCATTGCTGCTCGCATCCTTAAGGCAAAGGTTATAAGCAATGTGAAAAACTCAGGACAGCTCTTGGAAATTGATGTCAAAAATGAAAAGCTTTCGAGCTTTTCGGACGTAGACATGGGCTTTGGTGCGAAGAAATTTTGTAAAAATGTGAAATAACTTGATGTAAAGCTCTTTAGAAAAGATTTCAGTCACTTCTTAGTGGAAATGTTTCAAAAACTGACTGGGCCTAGTCTCCATGATGAAAGGTGTAATTTACAAGTGGGATGCTGCATGCAGCTAGTCGAGCAAGTTCCAAAAGGAGGGAAGAAATGAAGAAGAAAGAAAGTGAAGAAGCTAACAGATCAAAAACAACTTTGGAAACTGTAAATAAACTTGAGGCAAAGAAAAGAAAACTTCTCCAACAGGCTTGAGAAGAAACGACTGAGGCAGATGTAAATCCTGTATGTTGTGGATTTTGTGTATAAACTAAATATTAGGTGACGAATTTGAACAATATTAGATTTTTATGTTTGTTGAGATACTTCAGCTTCTGGGAGCTTCAAACATCTTTAATTACAAGTAAGTTTTCTTGTTTGTATGATTATAGTAATAGTTTTTACTCTGGTTTGTTATTATAATATCAAGGCCCGATGTACAATATAATAATCGACCGTTTACCCAAGGATTTTTTTTTGCACCGCGTTTTACTGCCCGTTTGGGCTATACGCCCCCAGTAGCATACTGCTTTGAATTTTCAGAAATATTACTTTTTCATTCATGTCTTTTCATACGAAAAGTAAATATTTCTGAAAATTCTAAACAATGTGCAACTGCTGAAGTTTGAAAAAGTGGGAAGTGTAAAAGTGTCAGAAGAAATAGAGAAGTGTTTTATTTTGGTCATGGCTCTTTGGATTGAGAACTTTAGGAAAATAAGAAAAGATTGACATATCTGTAAATCTTGGTTGTAGGTGGCTAATACCTGTGTATATGTGTTTTTATAAATTGTAGTCTTAGCACTTGATCAATCAATATTGTCTGACCATTCACCTGCTAGTTAGTCCACCCTGGTATATTACACCCCCAATACCCTCCCCTTCTGTGTGTCCCACCACACTCTGGATCTAATAGTCCCCAGATAGGCGACGGGCATCCCCCTCCCTGACATCTGAGGAGATGCTCTACCGGAGATTTCGCTCCACTTACTACCCACAATATCACCACCAATGGACTTGCAACTAACTTAACCTAAAGATTTATAAAAATACTTTCACACAAACTATTTAGTAAAAAATCCGATTTGCGGGCATGGTTTGGTTCCAGAGATATGTGGCTTGGAAGTGTCCAGTTTAGTCAGGCGTGACATCGTAGGCCAGCTTCAGCCAAGCAGTTACATCATGTGTTATTTGTAGTTAGTGCTCTTTTAAACCATTGTTTTAACATGATAATGAACGAGGAATGTGTATGTTGCTGTGAGGTTGGCAATGTTAAAACTATTAAATAAGATCAATATCAGTAGGGAGGGTGGGGCACTTTGGTACACTTCAAAGATATTTTACTATATAAAAAAGTAAAAGCTTGCACTGAACTTTAATAAATTTTATTAAACACTTTAACACTTCTGTTAAACATCATTTTAAAAATTTAGATATTGAATGCATATTATTGCTACATTTAATTTAATTAAACTCAATGTTTTGTGTACCAATGTAACCCATTGTAGGGCACAATGGTACAGCGATGGGGCACATTAGTACAACTGAAAAAAGTAAGTATCTTGGACAATTGGTATTAATTAACTATATTTTAGTTATAAAATAGCTTATTAATAGTTTATCTAGGCTGAGTAGTGGTCTAGAGGTAAGGTGTCAGACTTCTATGCTGGCGGCCGGGGTTCAATCCCAGGTCCCGGCAAAGATTTATCTGATTACCAAACCCTTCCTTCACCTCTGACAAGACATCTTGTGAATGTGAGGAATGCCAGGCCTCTACCGTGGTTTGGATTCCACGTTAAACTGTAGGCCCTCCATTTCATTTCACTATCACCCTACCATTACACATTAGCATAAGTGCGTATAACCCGAACGGGTAGTAAGACGCGGTGCTAATAATAATAATAATCTAGGCTGAGTAATGATTAAGCATACTTATTACATGTAATTCCATACTTATATGCTTGATAATAATTACTAACTAATAAAGGTTGGTATAACTAGCAAAATTAACATTAAATGACATACAAGAAACAGTTCTTGATGCTCCTACTAGTGAAGGTTGGAATATCTATTGGCAATGTCAGCTAAACCAGGAAAAGAAAATTTCACAACAAATTCAGACTCATTTATCTTTTCTTCAATTTGTCCTATTAGTATTTAACACTTTTTTTTAAAGAAAATCTCACTGGGGTGAAATCATTTAATCCTACATTTGATTTTCCTGTTTTATCATTGATATTTGGTACAAATCCATAGCTGAGTCACTAAGGTCGCATTCTAAAATGCTGGGTCACCCTCAGAATCTTCACTTTCAGTTTTCTAATATTTGATCTTTTAACTGCACAACGTGGCTTCTTAGGCCCATTTCTTTCCTCCAATTCCGGGTTGAAGTTTATATTCTTGATTTACCTTTTTTGCGTCTTTTGATAAACAATTTTCTTGGCATTGCTTTTAGGGTAAGGTCGCACAGCTTTTGGCATAAAGCTACTGCTTCCTATTGTTGAAGACAGGAGATCTTGAGATGACAAAGAAGAGGGGCAGGTTGTGGTGTAACTATTGCATTTGGTGGACCTTCAAGTGAGGGAGCAGATTGGTCAAACTGTTCTTTCGGAAAAACAGAACAAGTCAGAGGCCACCATCCTGTTATTTTGAACGACGATGAAACTATGTTTCCAAGGCTGAAAGCTGAAGTGGCCAGTTGAGATATTTCATAGATGGTGATTGTTCTTCCAGGATGTGCTAACATCCAACTATTAAATGCTGTCTTGAATGGGCCGTAAAGATCAACAGCTAAGGGCTGCAATGAGGCGGGAATGTGACAAAAGTGCAGTAAAGAATTACTTCTAGGGAAGCATGAGAATAGGGTCTTCTTTTGTAGCTCTAGTGAATGTTTGGACATGTTTAAGTAGGTTCACATTCATCCATCCCAAAGGTGAACATAGGCCTAAACTTCCAGGAGGTGCACCATTCATACTGTTTCCTAGGAAACACAAATACTGGAGGGAATGTATTACCAGTCGCTCCAACAACGGCACAGAAGGTGACTAGTTCCCATCTTTCTGCTGAGACCACTTGTCCCGACTTGTTTAGTTCCTGTTCTTGCCACTACTTTGGGAACTTGCAGCACTGTAGTAATGCCAGTCTCATCAAGGTTGTAAATGGGGTCTGAAGATACTTTGTATTTTTCTAAAGCTTCCTCAAAATTATTGAAGAAAGCATTCACGTTTGCCTGATTAAAACTTGCTGCCCTTGACAGCTAGTATTTTCCCGCTTTCTTAGGAAATCTCTTCATGAATCCCAACATCCAGTCCTGTTTGTCCAAATCTTTTGGCATACATGTGGGCAAATTTTCTCACCTGCTGATATGTTAATCCATATTGTATTTTTAAAGACTTTCTATAAATATTGACCTTTTTCTGTATTCTATATACATTACATAGTATATATAATGTAATGTAAAATATTGCATAAACTACTATATAAATAATTAATCAATTCTACTAAATAAAGTTTTAAAAAGGTCCATGTGTACAAAACATCATGGAACCTTGAAAACTGGTCGAGGAACGGGAGCCATACACCTTGGCACGTCAGTTGGGTCATCGCCATAACCTTTGAAATAATTTTGTTTTGGTCTTGTAATTGTTCACACCTACTCAAATCTTTGAGTTTCCGTCCACCATGGCGTTTTTCTAGCTTGAATTGAGATCCAGCATGGATAATACTGTACGTGCAACCATTGATTTCTTTTAGGCTTATGTTTAAGCGCACAGCTGTGGAAAGATTCTAATTTGCGGGTGTGACAATAGTTTTTAGTGTGCCATACTACATCTTCTAATAACATGCCATCACAAATAATTTTGGAAATAACATGGAACTCTTCTTTGGACTTTCTAAACCTTTTCTTTCAGTCGTCAAGTTCTTCATGTGCGCAGTCATTTTTATATTTACTGCCGGTCCAATTATGAGTGTTAGTGATATGCTTGAAAATGGAGTTAAATTTTTCAATGAGAACCTCGTTTCCCTCACATGTTTGTGAAGACATCTTAGGTGATTTATAATACTGATGTTCAGTCTTTTTAAGCTCAAACTCATTTCCTGCTGCTTTAAGATTTGGAGATATGCAATATGTCAAATTGATAGATTATTGTACTGAACATCTTTCAAATGCCACAATGTCGATCAGTCACACTTTTAAATAACCTGCCTAGTATAGTTTCACATGCCAGTTTTTCCATCTCGCCTGCTACTTGTCCCTTCTATAATACCACAAGGTCTACGATTCTCCCACCGTCAATGTACATGTCTGTCAAACTCTTGTTTCACCTCATTTGCCTTTAAAAATATTGCAGGAAATACATACCTCTTAATATTATAGGAGCTGGTGACCTGGTGGTCTAGGGGTAAGGTGTCAGACTTCTGTGCTGGCGGCCGGGGTTCAATCCTCGGTCCCGGCACAGATTTATCTGATTGCCAAACCCTTCCTTCACCTCTGACAAGACATCTTGTGAATGTGGGGAATGCCAGGCCTCCACCGTGGTTTGGATTCCACGTTAAACTGTAGGTCCTCCATTCCATCTCACAATCACCCTACCATTACACATGAGTGTAAGTGCGTATAACCTGAACGGGTAGTAAGACGCGGTGCTAATAATAATTATTGGAAATAATTTTAAGTCCTAAAGTATCTGAAAAGTTTTAAAATAAAAAATCGGTCATACCACACAAATACATTGTCGTATGTTTAGTGAATATTGCCTATACTATTAGACTGAATGTCATGATATTCTGTACACATGTAGTTACTACAAGTAGAGCTCCTTTTACACTTGACTGTACATCACACTCGGCAAGCAAAATTCGAATAGTTGAAATCAATCAAACACAACTATAGAAAGCTTGCCTTTTTTATCGGCTTTGACCATCTTCTTTTAATTTTAAAATCCAAATTATTTCTATCAGAACAGAAAAAACACATACAGATATAATTTTGATATGAATTTAAAAAAAATTAAATCAATTAACCTAACCCTGGTAATTAAAGTTCCCCCTAATCAAATATTTGCAATAAAGTGATTCCATTACACCTAATGATTGTGATATTTGTGTGTTCTCAGGGCTATTTCTATGTACTTTGAGTTGGACGACAAGGACCTTGTGTTTATCACAAACCCTGACCAGCGGGACAAGACAGAGAAGGGTTTCCTCATCAACCTCATTGACTCACCAGGACATGTGGACTTCTCCAGCGAGGTCACAGCAGCTCTCCGGGTCACAGACGGAGCGTTGGTTGTGGTGGACTGTGTTTCAGGTTAGAAACTAGATCTAACAATAAACAATATATTTCAATTACCCGCCTCTGCGTATTTGGCTAACACGCTTGTGTTGAGCTCGACTGCTGAGGACGGGGAGATCGAGGTTCGAATCTCGGTCGGGTGAACTGGGGGTGGTTTTTCCTAAATGGTTTTCCACTCTCACTCCATGCAAATGCGGGTTCACTTCCTCTAATTCAACCCTCCCAATTCCTAAATCCATTAAGATAATTAGTACTTAAAGCGTATAACCCGAACGGGTAGCAAGACGCGGTGCTAAATATTATTATATTTCAATTCAATTAAGTAAATTGATATTTCAATTCAATTAAAGAAATTGATATTTCTTAAATCCTGTTTTAGCTCAAGATTAACATTTTATACATTAATTCTTCACTTCTTCTTAGAGGCCCGGCTATCTGCAGCTTTTTGTATAGTCAGTCATTGTATCTGGCACCTCGAGAGAAATCAATCAGATTCTCTAGTGTGCTCGACTTAATGTAATTCCTTAAACCGGTTTTAATTTGTTTTAGTCTTGAAAATGTTAGCATTGACCGGCAAGATATCAGGGTGTCTACCAATACTGGAATATAATGGAATTTTGAATCAGATACTGGAAAAATACTCACCATTTTGAGACCCCTGGTATTATTTGGACTAATGATAGTTATATTTTGTCTACTCCTCGACTACTCCACCTCTGGTCTATAGACCAATTATGTCTTCTTTGCTGCTGTCTGACAGTACAAGCTACCAGACCAAACCATGTGATTAGCAGCTGTCACAAGAAACATTACAGTTTTATTTATGTTTTTATTGTTGATATTGATATGTTGATGTTAGGCCCAGTATTAATAATTAATTTTCATAAATAATATCAATCAGTCACAAATAAATAAACATCAAATAATGTTGAAATTGCAATGGTTAAGTAATTTATTGTAGCCTACCCCTTGAAACAGGAGTGAGAGTGCCAAAACTGGTACATAGGCTATGAGAGAACCTAACCTTTCAAGAACCAACAATACAACATTTGCACTGACCTTCGGGATACATTCTCTCGTTTCCTGATGATCTTACCACTTTAAATTTAATCCATTTATTATAATAACCACACTTCAGAGTTTTTTGAATACTTCAAAAATCCTAAGGTCAACACATCACAATCCAAGGTTTATAAGATACATTTTATAGTCTTGATACAAATACTAATTTTATAATGTATATTGATCACTGACAAACACACACTATTTTTTTTATCACACGCTTCAGTATTGTATTGGAAAATAATTATTTAAAGACTAAAAACAGTTTATTTTCCAAGAATAGCACGCTCACACACTGAACTAATATTCACAGAGAACATGAAATACTAGGTAGTCGAATTAATATTTACTAAAGTTTATAATAAAACTACAAACAGTAACTCAAATATTCCTACACACTCAAACAATAAAGTATTTGGTTCTCTTCAACTTGTGGACATACGCATATGGTTTTATTGTTATAAGAATAACATTGATCGTTTTTATTTTGAAAGAAGGTTTGATGTTTAATAAAAATTAATTATCAAAAGCAAGAGCTCGTTAATAGCGGCCTTACTTTCAAAAACAAATATGGCACACTTAAATGAAATGATAATGACAGTTTATGATGTAGGTAATCTTGTTGGCTAGGAAGTTTGGTATTAACTCTCGTGTTTATATGATTTCACAAATATTTTGTATGTTTTTTTCCTCTTTATTTAAAGATATGAGAAATGAGTTATAAAATAACTGAATATAATAACATTAAATGTATAATTTAACACGTAATTGCCACTAAAGTTAAAACTAGAATGGATTTATTAGAATATTTTTTATTTTATTTGATTATGGAAAATACAATTCTAATGTAATCCTTAGGAAAGTATTGATAAAATTGATTAATATTTTTTAGTGATTATTATAGCAATACTTTGAAAATAATAATTTCCAAATATGTTGGTATTACTGATAGCATCGGTTAGCTGTCGTGTAAAACCAAAGAAGTGGTAACAGCACTGAATCTTGTTTGCCGCACGATTAGTTGACTCACATGCTGACTACACTAGCAGCCAACCTCCTCTTGAGTTCTTCACTGCTCCTCACTCCAGCCCCTCTATCCGCCTAAACTCCGCCTGGGGCACATAGAAGTAAAGAACAGAGCCACAGCAGCCAGGTTAAACATGTTGCGCTCCTTTTCGAGGATTTACTCCTTCAATGGTGCAATCAAGTGGAATATGAGCTTGTTTAGATAACCTGTCGGCTGGCGGTCACTAAGCTTTATTAAGAAGTTCTTAGGAGAATTGCAGACGTTTAGAAACACCAATTTATTTAACAAGTGGTTAGATATTTTATAATATTGTTTAGTCTGACCAGTTAAATAGTTTACATTTTAATTATAAAGTGTTTTTAACTGTGATATCTCATATAGAACCGTAAAAAAACAACCCCACAAATTGTGGCCCTATCAAAACATGACTATTTAATAGAGGAAGGCTAGATACCATACCACGTGGCCACCAATGAAGGTCTATAATAAATATTTGATGCTATGTGTTTAAAATCATTAATGTATGCTTGAATTAATTTAAAAACTTATATTTTCCCCGTGTGAATTAAAATTCCCACTCTCAAGTAATTAAAGTTAAAACAAAAAGATAGGATAGTATTAAATAGTTATAATGGTTTCTGTTATTTAAAATTACGTAGTAAACACTAACGTTAAATTATTGCAGTTTGGTTTTCCATTCTTACCCCCCCCCCCCACGCAAATGCGGGTTCACTTCCTCTAATTAAACCTTCCCAATTCCTAATCCATTAGCGTAATTAGTACTTAAAGCGTATAACCCGAACGGGTAGTAAGACGCGGTGCTAAATAATATTATTGCAGTTTGTGTGATGGATGCAGGCCGGGCCGGTCAGCTATGTCTCGCGGGCCATTTGTTTGCGAATACTGCCTTATTCGACCTTGAACGGGGTTTCTGTCTTAATAAAAGTTAAATCAGTTCAAAAGTTTAATCAATCATATAGTATGGATATGTTTGATCATATATGTAGATGGTGTGGTTTATTAAAGCAATTATTCGACATCTTATATACCCCCTACACTCCATTTATCTTAAAAGTTAGCAAGCTTTCTTTTATGAATTAATAGCAATCCTGCACGGCGTTGTCCGTGACCTACTGTGGTGTGAGCACCCTCCCGGAGGTTATAAGGGGGGGGGCATAGTGCCTGTACCACTGAAATGTAATTCTAAAACAGATAATTAGGGAATCTCAAATCCCCTAGAAACATCTATTGAGCAATTTCCTTGTGCAACACAAATAAGGTATTGTACACATAATGTTATGAAAGACATTGAAGAAAATAAGAATAACATACCCTCATTGACTTAAGTAATGCAAACATTACAAGCTATTTTGCACAAAGCCACCTTCTTAAAGTTAAAATCCTCAATCACTTGCTCTGGACTGCAATAGATATATGTATGCTAGTCTGAGTAGCTCTGGTGTGGTGACAATAGATATATGTAATCTAGTGTGAGTAGCTCTGGTGTGGTGACAATAGATATATGTATGCTAGTCTGAGTAGCTCTGGTGTGGTGACAATAGATATATGTATGCTAGTCTGAGTAGCTCTGTTGTGGTGACAATAGATATATGTAATCTAGTGTGAGTAGCTCTGGTGTGGTGACAATAGATATATGTATGCTAGTCTGAGTAGCTCTGGTGTGGTGACAATAGATATATGTATCTAGTCTGAGTAGCTCTGGTGTGGTGACAATAGATATATGTAATCTAGTCTGAGTAGCTCTGGTGTGGTGACAATAGATATATGTAATCTAGTCTGAGTAGCTCTGGTGTGGTGACAATAGATATATGTAATCTAGTCTGAGTAGCTCTGGTGTGGTGACAATAGATATATGTAATCTAGTGTGAGTAGCTCTGGTGTGGTGACAATAGATATATGTATGCTAGTCTGAGTAGCTCTGGTGTGGTGACAATAGATATATGTATGCTAGTCTGAGTAGCTCTGGTGTGGTGACAATAGATATATGTAATCTAGTCTGAGTAGCTCTGGTGTGGTGACAATAGATATATGTAATATAGTCTGAGTAGCTCTGGTGTGGTGACAATAGATATATGTAATCTAGTCTGAGTAGCTCTGGTGTGGTGACAATAGATATATGTAATCTAGTCTGAGTAGCTCTGGTGTGGTGACAATAGATATATGTAATCTAGTCTGAGTAGCTCTGGTGTGGTGACAATAGATATATGTAATCTAGTGTGAGTAGCTCTGGTGTGGTGACAATAGATATATGTAATCTAGTGTGAGTAGCTCTGGTGTGGTGACAATAGATATATGTAATCTAGTGTGAGTAGCTCTGGTGTGGTGACAATAGATATATGTATGCTAGTGTGAGTAGCTCTGGTGTGGTGACAATAGATATATGTAATCTAGTCTGAGTAGCTCTGGTGTGGTGACAATAGATATATGTATGCTAGTCTGAGTAGCTCTGGTGTGGTGACAATAGATATATGTAATCTAGTCTGAGTAGCTCTGGTGTGGTGACAATAGATATATGTAATCTAGTGTGAGTAGCTCTGGTGTGGTGACAATAGATATATGTATGCTAGTGTGAGTAGCTCTGGTGTGGTGACAATAGATATATGTAATCTAGTCTGAGTAGCTCTGGTGTGGTGACAATAGATATATGTATGCTAGTCTGAGTAGCTCTGGTGTGGTGACAATAGATATATGTAATCTAGTCTGAGTAGCTCTGGTGTGGTGACAATAGATATATGTAATCTAGTCTGAGTAGCTCTGGTGTGGTGACAATAGATATATGTATGCTAGTCTGAGTAGCTCTGGTGTGGTGACAATAGATATATGTATGCTAGTCTGAGTAGCTCTGGTGTGGTGACAATAGATATATGTATGCTAGTCTGAGTAGCTCTGGTGTGGTGACAATAGATATATGTATGCTAGTCTGAGTAGCTCTGGTGTGGTGACAATAGATATATGTAATCTAGTGTGAGTAGCTCTGGTGTGGTGACAATAGATATATGTAATCTAGTCTGAGTAGCTCTGGTGTGGTGACAATAGATATATGTATGCTAGTCTGAGTAGCTCTGGTGTGGTGACAATAGATATATGTAATCTAGTGTGAGTAGCTCTGGTGTGGTGACAATAGATATATGTATGCTAGTCTGAGTAGCTCTGGTGTGGTGACAATAGATATATGTAATCTAGTCTGAGTAGCTCTGGTGTGGTGACAATAGATATATGTAATCTAGTCTGAGTAGCTCTGGTGTGGTGACAATAGATATATGTATGCTAGTCTGAGTAGCTCTGGTGTGGTGACAATAGATATATGTAATCTAGTCTGAGTAGCTCTGGTGTGGTGACAATAGATATATGTATGCTAGTCTGAGTAGCTCTGGTGTGGTGACAATAGATATATGTATGCTAGTCTGAGTAGCTCTGGTGTGGTGACAATAGATATATGTATGCTAGTCTGAGTAGCTCTGGTGTGGTGACAATAGATATATGTAATCTAGTGTGAGTAGCTCTGGTGTGGTGACAATAGATATATGTATGCTAGTCTGAGTAGCTCTGGTGTGGTGACAATAGATATATGTAATCTAGTCTGAGTAGCTCTGGTGTGGTGACAATAGATATATGTAATCTAGTCTGAGTAGCTCTGGTGTGGTGACAATAGATATATGTATGCTAGTCTGAGTAGCTCTGGTGTGGTGACAATAGATATATGTAATCTAGTCTGAGTAGCTCTGGTGTGGTGACAATAGATATATGTATGCTAGTCTGAGTAGCTCTGGTGTGGTGACAATAGATATATGTAATCTAGTCGATATGTATGCTGGTCCGAGTGTAGCTGGGCGTGGCTTCTAACATAAACCGTGCGTGGAGAGACGTCTCTCACTGACTATTCCCACCTTCTTGTAACTTTGATTGAAACTATATCATTTCTAAATTTAACCTAAAATAGTCTAAATAATTCCGGTTCAGGTTCCTTCTAAGTAAGTATTGGTTGATTTTGGTTGTTCCTCTCCATAGCTTAGCTTAATATTCTCATATTGACTATAAAAATAATTTTAAATCATGTTATTGTATTACTTTGATAAAAATGTTATTTCAGTGTTAGCAAATGCAAATTTAATCATTTCTTACAAAAAGTGACTAGATATTTTACCAGAGTAGAAAATAGCCTTTCTTGCTCTTAACCTAGTTTTGTGTTAATATAGGTGTTTGTGTGCAAACTGAGACGGTACTGCGCCAGGCGATCGCTGAGCGAATCAAGCCTGTACTGTTCATGAACAAGATGGACCGAGCGTTGTTGGAACTGCAGCTGGAGGCAGAGGAACTCTATCAGACGTTTCAACGTATTGTGGAGAATGTGAACGTGATCATTGCCACATACAGTGACGACAGTGGTCCCATGGGAGAAGTGCGAGTAAGTTTTATATCATCTTATGATTAATCTAACCTTCAAAAGACATGTTTCTTCTAGAAATAGAATGAAATGATCATGTGATTGGTTTAATATTTTTCAATTACATTTAATGCAAGCCTTCACCAGATGTTTAAATTTTTGATTCTTTTACTAGTATTTTATTATACAAACTGGAATGATATAAGTGATTAGAAATTTAAAATCAACAAAACTTAACGATTTTTAACTTTTTATACGTGTAATTTGAATTAAAAATACATACAGGCTATTATATATATAATTACAAAAAAATACCCCATTTTAGAAGCAACTCCACAGTTTCATGTTTTCAACATATTCACTGACTGTCTATGGCAGAATGCTGTCCTGAAACTAGCCACGAGTCAACATAATGGAGGGAAAAGATGTTATTAGTGATGTTATCTGGGAGAACTTGATTACATTCTTTAATATAACAAGACTGTCTTACTAGTTACATATTCCCGGAAACTCCCTATTAATTGTCTTTCATTGAGTTTGAACTTAGCAGCGAATTTATTTTATTGTTCTTCATAAGCTATTTGTCCATTTTTGGGTCAAGTTTTTCATGTCTATTACTTTTATCAAGTTAATATATTTGTAAGAAGGTATAGGAAAGGTGGATATATATAATGAACATAATATGGCTGACGAGTTAACAATCTCCAAATGTTGACTTGGCAGTCACTTCTCACTTGATGGTTTCACAAGAGTTAGATTATTATTATTATATAAGAGGGGAGGAACCTCGAGACAAAATAATTAAATATGGCAATATACAAACAACATCTTGTGATGGCTTTGCGAGTACTCGTCTTTCTAGCTCGAGATAGAGATCTAATGTTGTCATTTTCGAGCTTCCACTTGACGTACTTAATAATCAATTTTTAAAACGCATTAGAAAGCATAATCTATTTAATTGAGACAATATTAGCATTTCTTCTTATAAATAATTCAGTTACTTATTAAGTAATTGATTAATTTCAATTTTCACGTTAATAACGTAACAGAGCTAGAAAACCACTTTCAACCAGTAAATGTATTCAATATTTTCGTACCCATTTTGAATCATACTTTATTGAATTGTTTTACTTATATTACTCTAGCGTATAACCCGAACGGGTAGTAAGACGCGGTGCTAATAATAATAATAACTTATATTACCATAACAGAGCAATGAAAATAAAAATGGCTAAGAAGATTACCAAATAATTGAATAATTCCTTTTACTATTTTAACTGGTCCTGTTTTAAAATTTCCAATTCATGATGAATTAAAAATTTTATATCAATATATTATTATAATAAATGTTTTCAAACTTAAAAGATATTTAAAACTTGTCTTAAATAATACTTATATATATGTATTATTTAAAACTTGTCTTAAATAATACTTATATATATGTATTATTTAAGACAAGTTTTAAATATATATAGAGACAGAATTGATTTGAAGCAAAAAACTATTTATCCATAAAGTTTCGATACCACCTTAATTTATATCTTTATATTCTTTTACCTGTATTCACTGCTCAGAATAAATTATGACTCAAAGTGTACATTGTTCCCAAATCCTGCGACTAAAGTGATACCCCATTGTGAATAAAGGCATGAATTTGGTTTTGGTCTTATTCTAATTAGTTAGTGTCAAGAGTTTTTCTTATAAAATAGTATCAATAAGAGGGTGGATTTCTTTTTGAACAATTCTTCCAGCACAACCTGTGTCACTTTATAGTTACCGGGGGGCTTGGCCCTTTGGGACAAAGACAATGCTGACAGTGCTAATGGAAGTAGAGAAACAAGTGCAGATCCACTGAAACGCTGCCTCAGGACCACTATCTTTATGTCCAGTTGGGGCAAGCTAAGGTGGTGTTTGCTACATACCTGCACTTTTACCACAAGCTTAGTTCAAACTTGTGGATTATAATTTACAGTTGTGTAATGTGGGTCTATTTGTTAATCATTACAGTATTTAGGCGCATGTGTAAAGTATAGATTAGAATCCGGACGATGTATAAATATAAAGACATGTTTCAATGAATTGTGGCTATTAGATTGGAAGTTTGAGTGGGTTAGGCCAGCAAAAGATTGTAACTACTCTGCCGTGTGTAATTTGTGCAATACAAAGTTCACATTAAGCAACATGGGTAAACATGCTCTGACAAGTCACGCTCTAGGCAAAAAACATCAAGCTGCCACATTGAATAAAACACAAGAGTTATCCAATGAATGCTTTTTTAAAAGGAAATTCTTCAAATTCCACCATAACAACTGCTGTGAAAGTCACCTCGCCATTACATTTACCACCATCTTCAGTCAGCACAAAATGAGATAGGCCTACTGTGTCCCACTTGCCATATTTCGTTTTCAAATTTTACAAATAGTACAGTCTGATTTTCCTTTAGCTTCTGCTGCACGTTTTCCGATTCTTTCAACAAGGTGCTTATAATGTCCAGGTAGATTTTCATTCTAAAAAAATCTTAATTAGGTATTTGTAATGTCTGTTGTCAGAGGTAAAATAAAATAGTTTCACACAACTATTGAAAGTCCTGAATGTCAAGATAACGACTGATAACATGTATAATTGGTCTCCCCCCTTCATTCTCAAAGTTTACATTCTTTACTGTGTCTAGTAGTAGAGAATAAAGAAAGCTAACTTCTTTAAAATGTGTAATCATTTAAATGTTTCTACCTTTTGATTTAAGTTTAGTATAACTACACTAAATCTCGATCTGGTAGATAGTTGACTTTACAATTTGGAACGATAAAGTTTTGAACTTTGTGCATGTAAAACAAGACTAGTTGTGTGTGAATGTTGACAATTTGTTGTGGTGATAAAGATAAAGATGAGAGAGGAATGGTGAGTATTCTGATGATGATTGTTCTCACAGACCTGTTCTGTATCCTTGTGATGAAGTTAGAACGGCCAACTGATGGAATACTACTAGGACACCCCTGGTTATCTTGTGCTACACTTGAAGTTTAGTAAACACAAACTAATGTGTTGCAGGTTGACCCCAGCAAGGGTAGTGTGGGTTTTGGCTCTGGTCTGCACGGCTGGGCCTTCACCCTGAAACAGTTTGCCGAGATGTATGCTGAAAAGTTCAAGATTGATGTTGTCAAGCTGATGAGGCGGTGAGTGTACCCTCATGATGGTTGGGTCTAGCCTTGTGGCAGCATATTTGTTGATAGCTTGTTACGGCTATGTTGTGTCTTGCCCTTAGTTTGTGGGGTGAGAACTTCTTCAACCCCAAGACAAAGAAGTGGGCCAAACAGAAGGAGGATGATAACAAACGTTCTTTCTGCATGTATGTCCTGGACCCTATCTACAAGGTAAGCGAGATATTTGGGAATATCCGGCAAGTTACAAAGGGTTTTGTCATTTCACAATGAGCCAGGATAATTAGAAAATAATATATTTACTTCCTCCACCTGAAATACTTAAGTCCCATTAGCTTAGTCTATTTCAGGCTTATTATAGTCTAGAGGAAATAAGATTTTTCTCTTTCAGCATGTACAGGACTCAGGTTAACTTAGCAAGTAAGGACATCACAATTGCAAGGTCTTAACTTTGAGTAATATATAATGAAGAAAGTGTTTGAGAGTGTTTTTGTTGTGCCTGGAATAGAGGATTTTAAAAATTAAAAACTTGAAATCATGTAAGTTATATTTTAATCAGATAATAAAAATATTAGGCTTAAATGTATTAAGATGATTATATAGTTCTAGCATCCAAGCAAATTTAAATTTGAGAAATTAAAGAAGTAATTGGTAAAATCCAATATCACTGTTCTAACACATCAAAATAAAATGTAGATAAACTGCAACACATTCTCTAAATAAGCTATCCAAGTTATTTTTATTCCAGTTTTAAATTTTTTAAAAAAGGTAAATATTTTGGTATTACAGAAAAACATGCATTGTTTAAAAAGAAAAAAGTTTTCTAATAGCAATAAGTCACCTGTTGGCGCCTTGTATTTTTTCAGACATATATTACACTGGGCAGTTGTGAAAAATACCCATATTTCACTTATATTATTCTTTGTTTTAGACATTTTTGTAGGCTTAACCAAAACTGTTGATAAATTAATAAGAAAGTCTAATGTTGCCAACATGAGGTCATAAAGTTTTTGGGTTAATATAAATAAATTATTTGATTGTTTAGTTAAAAAAAAGTATAATTTAAAAATGAAACAAAATTTAATCAGTAAAGGGTAAATATGTTTACTTATATTCTGTCTCAAAATTATTTTTTTTTACTTTCTATCAAGTTTTTAATTTATCTCTTGGCGCATGCGTTGTAACATTTTCTGTTGAGTTGAGCAAACACGTGCATTTCATTTCAGAATATTGAAAAAGTTTACCTGAAAAAAATTATGCAAAATTCAAAGCAAAAATATGATTTTAAATTTTATATTGATTTTTTTTAAATATTATTTTAAATCTTTATCACGTGAATTTAGGTCATGTGGCGGTGAAGATAGATCAGGGAAAACTGGAATTAGCCGGGAATTTGAAGTGATCGGGAATAAGTAGGGAATTTGGTAAATCACAATAAAAATCCGGGAAAATGATATTTTACTCAAAATATGAAATACATTAATCAGTAAATTGTCATTTTTTTGTTTGTAGATGTATAATATATTTTTAATTCTTAGTAAACAATTTTAATTCACATTTTAAAAATTATTTTTATTAAAAAAAGATTAATAGAAAAACAAGGGGAGGGGGAGTTAGAAGGATGTGACATACTTTTTAGTCTGGAATTTTAGGAAATGATCAGAGAAAAGGTCGGGATTTCATTGGTCAAGTTTAGTAGAAACTATGCAGGAACATTTTTTTTTTAACAAAAATAGTGTGATCACCATTTATTAAAAGTGGTCATTAATCTCAGTATAAATATTGTGGAATAATAATTAAGTCGGTCACAATCAACACGTCGTTTTATAACCATGGCCTTTTGTGTCAATACATTAGTGATGGGTCGCTCGTGAACGAGTCATTGACTCAAATTGAGAACGACTCTTGAACGAGAGCTGTGAACGAACGACTCTCGCTTCGCGAGCGATTCATTCACGCCGCCATTACTCACGCTTTTTCGCTCTCGTTCATCCACTCTAGAAAGAGTCAGAAGTGTTTGTCATTCACGACTCTTCTGTCGTTCTTCGTTCCCTACTAAGAAAAAATCAACTATAAATGCTTAATATCGTTACTAGATAGCAGTACTGCCTACAACATTAAACTATTTTTCTAAACATTTCTTAGACATAATTATGTGAATTGGACACTAAAGCTTATATGCTAAGGTTACTTATTATAAGTATTAGAATTAAAGAATTAAACACAATAGGATTCGGATAAATTACACATAAAACTTAATTCTTTCATAAGTTGAAAGGAAAGGGACAGATTTGCACGCTTGGAACGCGAATTGTGAGAACTAGTTAGCGCTCGCTCTCAAGTTTAGGATTGTGAAGAGATTGGGAGCGAGCGAGCCATGTGGTGAACGATATGACTTATGAACGACTCTTTTGAGTGAGCGAGATTATATGTGAGCTAGCTCACGTCAATGAGCTGGTTCGACCCATCACTTCAATACATAGATATTAAAAAACATCGAACTAAGCAATATTTAATCTATAAATCGATAGGGTCCATCTTTCGTAAAGTAAACAAATGAAAATAATTTGTATTTGAAGTTTGCGCCTCATACATATTACTAAGCATTCTATAATTCAACATTTTGTTTTAAATTGTGAATTGTGTGTGGTAAACATGAATATAATCTACTAGAATATCAGCTCAGAATGGTTAAAATTGAAAATACTTATATTTTTCTTGACGAAGGTTCGAATTTATTGAAGTAAATTTTGTTTGTCGAAGTCGAAGTGAATATTAATTAGCTTCGACTTCGAGATTCTCGAGACTTCGCACACCCCTAATCTGCGTATTTTATTCTTATCCTCGTTAATAAATAAGAAATATTCCCAAGTATTGTTTAGGAAGTTCAGTTTTCTTGCAGTGGTAGGGTTCGTTTTTTTAAACACACGAGATATAAATGTATCTTGTAAACCTGTCCCTTAACTGTTGTAAAATGTATCATAATGCTCTTGTCGGTTAGCTATATATTTAAATAGTATTTCTCTTTACAGCAAATATCCACATGTGAAAATGGTTTTGCCAACATATGTCTATTTATAAACAAATAGCTCTTATCATATTGCTGCTTTATCTTAATTTCTTCTTAACAGTATGTAGGTTCATCTAAAACAATTTCCTGAAAAAGGGTCTGCAAGTCTGTCAATAGGCCAATTTTCCATAAACCTCCTCAAATGTTTATTCACTTTAGGCCAACATGCATTTTGTTCCTTATTCACACCTGTCAAACTGCTGTGACATTTAAGGTGTACAGTTGCTTGATATAAAGGACAAACCAACTCTTGACTATTTGAACATCAACCTTGTACACAACTGCTGGTATTAGAGATATAAAGGACTTACTGACTCTTGACTATTTGAACTTCAACCTTGTACACAACTGCTGGTATTAAAGATATAAAGGACAAACCAACTCTTGACTATTTGAACATCAACCTTGTACACAACTGCTGGTATTAAAGATATAAAGGACTAACCAACTCTTGACTATTTGAACTTCAACCTTGTACACAATTGCTGGTATTAAAGATATAAAGGACTTACTGACTCTTGACTATTTGAACTTCAACCTTGTACACAACTGCTGGTATTAAAGATATAAAGGACTTACTGACTCTTGACTATTTGAACTTCAACCTTGTACACAACTGCTGGTACTAAAGATATAAAGTACAAACTGACTCTTGACTATTATAACTTCAATCTTGTACACAACTGCTGGTATTAAAGATATAAAGTACAAACCGACTCTTGACTATTTGAACTTCAACCTTGTACACAACTGCTGGTACTAAAGATATAAAGTACAAACTGACTCTTGACTATTATAACTTCAACCTTGTACACAACTGCTGGTATTAAAGATATAAAGGACAAATCGACTCTTGACTATTTGAACTTCAACCTAGTACACAACTGCTGGTATTAAAGATATAAAGGACAAATCGACTCTTGACTATTTGAACTTCAACCTAGTACACAACTGCTGGTATTAAAGATTTAAAGGACAAACCGACTCTTGAGTATTTGAACTTCAACCTAGTACACAACTGCTGGTATTAAAGAAATAAAGGACAAATCGACTCTTGACTATTTGAACTTCAACCTAGTACACAACTGCTGGTATTAAAGATTTAAAGGACAAACCGACTCTTGAGTATTTGAACTTCAACCTAGTACACAACTGCTGGTATTAAAGATTTAAAGGACAAATCGACTCTTGACTATTTGAACTTCAACCTAGTACACAACTGCTGGTATTAAAGATATAAAGGACAAATCGACTCTTGACTATTTGAACTTCAACCTAGTACACAACTGCTGGTATTAAAGATATAAAGGACAAATCGACTCTTGACTATTTGAACTTCAACCTAGTACACAACTGCTGGTATTAAAGATTTAAAGGACAAACCGACTCTTGAGTATTTGAACTTCAACCTAGTACACAACTGCTGGTATTAAAGAAATAAAGGACAAATCGACTCTTGACTATTTGAACTTCAACCTTGTACACAACTGCTGGTATTAAAGATTTAAAGGACAAACCGACTCTTGAGTATTTGAACTTCAACCTAGTATACAACTGCTGGTATTAAAGATATAAAGTATTAACCGACTCTTGACTATTTGAACTTCAACCTAGTACACAACTGCTGGTATTAAAGATATAAAGGACAAACCGACTCTTGACTATTTGAACTTCAACCTTGTACACAACTGCTGGTATTAAAGAAATAAAGGACAAATCGACTCTTGACTATTTGAACTTCAACCTAGTACACAACTGCTGGTATTAAAGATATAAAGTATTAACTGATTCTTGACTATTTGAACTTCAACCTTGTACACAACTGCTGGTACTAAAGATATAAAGTACAAACTGACTCTTGACTATTATAACTTCAATCTTGTACACAACTGCTGGTATTAAAGATTTAAAGGACAAACCGACTCTTGAGTATTTGAACTTCAACCTAGTATACAACTGCTGGTATTAAAGATATAAATGACAAACCGACTCTTGACTATTATAACTTCAACCTTGTACACAACTGCTGGTATTAAAGATATAAAGGACAAACCGACTCTTGACTATTTGAACTTCAACCTTGTACACAACTGCTGGTATTAAAGATATAAAGGACAAACCGACTCTTGACTATTTGAACTTCAACCTTGTACACAACTGCTGGTATTAAAGAAATAAAGGACAAATCGACTCTTGACTATTTGAACTTCAACCTAGTACACAACTGCTGGTATTAAAGATATAAAGTATTAACTGATTCTTGACTATTTGAACTTCAACCTTGTACACAACTGCTGGTATTAAAGATATAAAGGACTATTTGATTTTTGACTATTAGAACTTCAACTTTGTATTTTTGTATTTGAATTTTAAAAAATCACACTCGCTTTGAAAGGGAAAAAAATATTTAATTCTGAAAGTGTCGTTCCAAATTATTTCAATAAATTTATATTAAATTGTTAGCCACACAGTTTCTTATACATGTTTAGAAACAAATTTTTGTTTCTTAAAATCCTCACTGTGGCAGTTCTTTTAAGGTGCTGAGAACCTCTCGATCTTTGCTTTTTCAGCGAACTTTGAAAATCCTATTATCATACCTGGCTTTTCTCCACAGAAGCTCTGATACAGTTCTTGAAGAATGCATAATACCATAATTATTTATCACATAATATTTGGTTATTTTCACAGATTTTAAAGCTATTTTTTTTTAATTTATCTTTAAATATACTACCTAATTGTGGCCTGATATGTTTTGGGGTTGTCTTGGATTTGAGTAAAAGACTATTAATATGTTTTGTTTGTATTCCTCCTCCCTCCCCCCCATCCTTATTCGTACAGGAAACAGTTGTTTGCGGTGGGGCACAACCTCATAGACCACTTCCTCTGAAAATATTCTGGATCTCCCCCGCACAAAATTAGTAATAATGCTCAACTAACTTCGTGTTTATTACTAAATATCGGCTGCCGTGACATGTTTTTGCAATATTCTGTGCGTGATTCAGGAACTAAATATAAAGTGTATGCGCTCTACAATAAGTACTTCCTTACACTTAAAGGGCACATTTCTGCTCCATAGCAGTTTTCTTAGGTACCTATAGAACAACTTTCCGTGCTGTCCTCTTCTCATTAGATCCTTTCTACTTTCAGACATCTTTCTCTCACTCACAATTTCAAAATATTTTACATTCTGCACTTTTCCTCATCTCTACATCCAACCCTATAGCTTTATTATGCCATCATTTCACACTTAGCTATTCTACATTTTACTCCACACTCTCTCCCTTCCTCAGTCCATTCCTGTAGTTGTTCCTGTAGATCCTCTTCTTCTACCAGCAAACCATCACGGCTTCCATTCTACTTTCCCCGAGTTCTCCTGTCGCTTTGTTCATGACCAATAACCTACAAAGTGTTGATACAGCTTAGCTCAGTCAGTAGCATACCAGGCATTGCTAAAATATGCATCATTGGTATTGGAATAACACCTTGGGTTTATGCACCAATATAATAATTTGTTCCAGAAAGTGAATGTCAAATGGCTCAAATAAATAAAACAAAGTATTTACTGTGTTATTTTAAAATACAAGTGTTTTGACACTAATAGGAAAGTTTTGATGTGGTTTAAAAGCTAAAGTTCTCTAGAAGTATCCCCAGAGCCACGCTGCCTGCCCTGGAACTTGGGGCTTGCAAGTGCCAAACAAATTATGGGGTACAAAAAGTGTCCAGCAAAGGAAACACTGAGGAATATTCTTTGTCCTACCAGTGTGTCGACTGTATGGATATAACACTCTAACATGTCATATCACATTATCTTCCTGAGATAAAATGTTACTAATCACACTTTGTATGTGTTGTATTTAGATTTATTAAATGAAACTGATGCTTAGGAAAATATGCCTATAACGTATTCACGGCCTAAGTTTAATTGGATGACAGCTCAAAAAGTTATTAGAAATAGTCCCTAACACATCCCTACCCCAACAGCTGATGTCACTGTCACTTGGGACATACAGTAATGTAGAGTATGAATGTGATAGTTAACCACAGTAATTTAGGCCTCCAAGAAATTTTGAAATTGAAATTTTTTAGCCGCTAAGCTGAAAAAAAACCATTAGAAACCTATTATATATAATATATTATTTGAAAAAAAAAACACTCGAAACAGATTATATATATATATTATAATCTGAAAGAAAACATTTTAAACTGATTTCTATATAATCTAAAAGAAAAACACTTTAAATATATTTGTATAATTTGAAAGAAAAACATTTTAAACTGATTAATATAGCTGAAAGAAAACATTTTAAACTGATTACTATAGCTGAAAGGAAACACTTTAAACTGATTAATATAGATGAAAGAAAACATTTTAAACTGATTAATATACCTGAAAGAAAACATTTTAAAATTATTAATATAGCTGAAAGGAAACATTTTAAACTGATTAATATAGCTGAAAGGAAACATTTTAAACTGATTAATATAGCTGAAAGAAAACACCTTAAACTTATTAATATAGCTGAAAGAAAACATTTTAAACTGATTAATATAGCTGAAAGAAAACATTTTAAACTGATTAATATAGCTGAAAGAAAACACTTTAAACTGATTACTATAGCTGAAAGGAAACACTTTAAACTGATTAATATAGATGAAAGAAAACATTTTAAACTGATTAATATAGCTGAAAGAAAACACTTTAAACTGATTAATATAGCTGAAAGAAAACACTTTAAACTGATTAATATAGCTGAAAGAAAACACTTTAAACTGATTAATATAGCTGAAAGAAAACACTTTAAACTGATAAATATAGCTGAAAGAAAACACTTCAAACTGATTAATATAGCTGAAAGAAAACACTTTAAGCTGATAAATATAGCAGAAAGAAAACATTTTAAACTGATTAATATAGCTGAAAGAAAACACTTTAAACTGATTAATATAGCTGAAAGTAAAACACTTTAAACTGATTAATATAGCTGAAAGAAAACACTTTAAACTGATTAATATAGCTGAAAGAAAACACTTTAAACTGATTAATATAGCTGAAAGGAAACACTTTAAACTGATAAATATAGCTGAAAGAAAACACTTTAAACTGATTAATATAGCTGAAAGAAAACACTTTAAACTGATTAATATAGCTGAAAGAAAACACTTTAAACTGATTAATATAGCTGAAAGAAAACACTTTAAACTGATTAATATAGCTGAAAGAAAACACTTTAAACTGATTAATATAGCTGAAAGAAAACACTTTAAACTGATAAATATAGCTGAAAGGAAACACTTTAAACTGATTAATATAGCTGAAAGAAAACACTTTAAACTGATAAATATAGCTGAAAGAAACACTTTAAACTGATAAAATATTAGCTGAAAGAAAACACTTTAAACTGATAAATATAGCTGAAAGAAAACACTTTAAACTGATAAATATAGCTGAAAGAAAACATTTTAAACTGATTAATATAGCTGAAAGAAAACACTCTAAACTGATAAATATAGCTGAAAGGAAACACTATAAACTCACTGCTTGGTATGAGATAAAGGAGTTATTACCAAGTTTAATACACATTTAGTTCCTAAATATATTAGGCCTATTTTATAGTCACGGCACAAATTAATTATTATGGTTTTGACTTTCATTGTTGCCTATTTGTATGATAAAAGGTTGGGTTTCGCTTGCATCCATCATCATTTTCTCAGGTTGATCAACATTTTTACTCCAAATGACATTTTGTTTGGCATACTAAATAGGACCGAAATAAAATATCTAGCTCTATCACATTTTGTTCATGCTAAAGTTCCTGGGCTACTAGAGCTCTAATAATTGCTTTTAGGTGGTTTAATTATTATAGGTGACCTGGTGGTCTAGGGGTAAGGTGTCAGACTTCTATGCTGGCGGCCGGGGTTCAATCATAGGTCTCGGCACAGATTTATCTGATTTCCAAACCCTTCCTTCACCTCTGACAAGATATCTTGTGAATGTGGGGAATGCCAGGCCTCCACCGTGGTTCGGATTCCACGTTAAACTGTAGGTCCTCCATTTCATCTCACAATCACCCTACCATTACACATTAGCGTAAGTGCGTATAACCCGAACGGGTAGTAAGACGCAGTGCTAATAATAATAATAATATATTATTATTATTATTATTATTATTATTATAGGATGAAGGTGCCAGACAAGTAATTTAATAGATAACTGATGAAATAGCTTATTCACTAAAACTAATTTTGTTATAACTAAGAAACTTTCTCCAAGAAACATCAGATCCAGAGCTAAGCTCTGGCAACTAATCCCGACTTTTGCTCACAAACAGCAGCCTGAAAATTAGTGAGATAATCTGTCTAGATCCATAAAAATAATACAACAATAATAAACACCCAGAATAAGAAAATATAAATTTAAAATACGCGCCCAAACAAACTAATTTGCTGACATTTCACTTTCTACATATATAAACAGTAGGATTAAAATTGGTAATTATATAAAAATCAGACCTGTGGTTATAATGAATGGATTGGGAACAATGTACAGTAAGTGATGGTGAATGAAGCCAACCTGGTTAGTCTGGCTCCCTTTGCTATCATTATCTTATAACTTGTATTTTAAATTATGTATAATGTTGTTGTGCAGGTGTTTGACTCTATAATGAATTACAAGAAGGAGGAGGCTATCAGTCTAATGAAGAAACTAAACATTGAACTTAAACACGAGGACAGTGATAAGGACGGCAAGGCCCTACTAAAGGTGAGTGATAGGGTAATTAATACTTGTAAGGTATCCCCAGAGCCACGCTGCCTGCCCTGGAACTTGGGGCTTGCAAGTGCCAAACAAACTATGGGGTACAAAAAGTGTCCAGCAAAGGAAACACTGAGGAATATTCTTTGTCCTACCAGTGTGTCGACTGTATGGATACATTACTTTTACTGTCATTGAAACCTTTACTAAATAAAACATCACTTGAACATTTATCTCGTTTATTGATACATGTTTTTGTTTAATCTAAATTTGGTCCTTGAAAATGTATTGAAATCTTTAAAGGGTCGGTTACATATAAAGCTGTGGTTAGTTACACTTGTGTTTACAAGTGACAATAATAAAGTGTGTTACTTTATGCACCACTATATATAGCCTACTCTCCTGTGTTGGACTGAAGGTGAGCCGTGGTGCTACATTACTACCAACAAGGCATACTTGCTTGGACCACTCTGGACATGCAGTTTCTCGATGTTGGTTACACTAGAACAGGGATTTTAGGAGTGGTTCCTAAAAGTCCCTATTTCTTGAGAAAAATTACTAATAATTTGATTAACTTAATAATGAAAACCTCTTTTCGCTTTATGAGGTAATTGTATTAAATGTGGAATAAGGTATAGGAATATAATATGTCGATTAAAAACTTTTACAAAACAAAATGTTGATCTAAGTTGCTTAGCATTTGTTAATTTTAATTTCCTACAATACTTCATCTAACATCTGAACGTGTACTGTTTGAATATGATTAATTTGGGTGCCATTTTATTTAAATCCTTTGCGTCCAATAAATTAAACTGAGAGAACATTTAAATTTCAATTGAGAGTGTTTTCAACATGTCTCGATTAAACAAGTGATAAAGCAGTACAGTACCAGAGTTTATTTACAATTAAAAGGTGTCACACATTCTATATACAACTTCTTGCATTTTTGTGAGATTCATTATCATAACAATTAAAATAATAATAATATGTAAGGACCTGGGGTCTAGGGGTAAGGTGTCTGACTTCTGTGCTGGGGTCCGGGGTTCAATCCTCGGTCCCGGCACAGATTTATCTGATTACCAAACCCTTCCTTCACCTCTGACAAGACATCTTGTGAATGTGGGGAATGCCAGGCCTCCACCGTGGTTCGGATTCCACGTTAAACTGCAGGTCCTCCATTTCTTCTTACAATCACTCTACCATTACACATTAGCATAAGTGCTTATAACCCGAATGGGTAGTAAGACGCGGTGCTAATAATAATAATATCTAAATATTTATTATTTTATTCAATTTTCTAATCTAATCAATCTTGAATCCAATATTCATTCAGATGTTCTCTTAACTGTTTTAATGTGTCTCTTATTTTGAGAATGTTGGTCCCTTTTTTAAATAGGTTAAAATACTAATAGACCTGAAATAATGTATTTGATTCCATGGGAATTCTTCAGGTGGGGAACATATTAAAACACAAGTAATTGAAAGAATGATACATTACCTTTATCTATGGTAAATATAGGTCCCACACCACTTCTTTGGTGCTGACTGACAGCTCACAGCTGATATCTGACAGCTCTGAAAAGTAACTAGACCAAATTATGTATCCCTCCGCCGAACCATATGATCTGCAAAAACGTGTTTAGCAGCTGTCACTTCTGACAGTCAAATTTTAGGTCTCAACAAGAAACTTATATGACTTTTATTTTATTTATATATATATGTAGATGGCCTAATATTAATTATTAATTTTTTCAAGAATATAATTTTTTTCTAAATAGAATTTAATCCCATATAAGTTTTTATTGTAATAATTAAATAAGTTTTATTTAAAAAAATCCAATTTTCTTATAAAAATTATCTAGAAAATGATAAAAAAACAATCCAATTTTCTTATAAAAAATTATTTAGAAAATGATAAAAAAAAATCCAATTTTTTTTGTTAGTATTAATATTATTAACATTATAATTGTGAAAAATCTGAATATCTATTACTACACATAGAAAAAAAAAATCAAACATTTTTAAGTATTACAACATGTTGGTGACCTGGTGCTCTAGGGTTAAGGTGTCAGACTTCTGTACTGGGAGTCCGGGGTTCATTCCTCGGCCGTAGCACAAATTTATTTGATTGCCAAACCCTTTCTTGACCTCTGACAAGATGTGTATTAATCAAAACTTGTGAATTGGTGGAATGCCAGGCCTCCACCGTGGTTCGGATCCCATTTTAAACTGTAGGTCCTCCATTTCATCTCACAATCACCCTTCCTTTACACATTAGCGTAAGTGCGTAGAGCCCGAAAGGGTAGTAAGGCGCTGTGCTAATAATAATAATAATAATAATAATAATAATAATAATGATAGATATCAGAAAACATTCTAAAGTAGTTTAAAGTAAGGAGTGGTAATAAAGTTAAAACTTGGTATATGGATTAATTAACTTTTAATATTCAAAAGATTGATTTTATTTTGTTTTTAATGAGCTACAAAATGTCATATATAAAAATTTTCAATAAATTTATATTAACGTCAATAGAATAAAAATATAGGTTTACGACAAGTCTAAAATTCACATAAAACATATTAAAATTTAGTAACAAAACTTTGATACAACAAATTAGTGAGAAAAAAAAACTTAAAGATCTACAGTGTTGTAATTATGCTATAAAAGTAAATTTGTGGGTTAGCATCTCCCAAAGAAGTGGTTAATAAAGTTAAAAAAATGTTCTTTTTACAACGTTTTTGAAGAATTAATAATTATGTTATTTATAAAATCTAATCCTTATCTTGGTTCAGTCAAGTGTTTTCCAACGGGGTTCGCAAGAACTTATATTGTTTTAATATGTAGGCCTATTTATAATGACTTTAAATAATTTAATAAACAAAAATCAATATCCTAGAAAATATGTTTAGGCCTATAAAATAAATGACAATAACAAATCAAAAGCTATCCTAATTAACAAAAATCTATTTCAGATTTACTCCTCTTAAACAGTTGTAACAAAGTCAGTATCAATCAATATTTTAGAAAATATGTTTAGGCCTATAAAATAAATGACAATGACAAATCAAAAGCTATCCTAATTAATGAATATCTATTTTAGATTCACTCCTCTTAAACAGTTGTAACAAAGTCTCTAATAAAAATACAATAACTTAAAACTTGAAGTCTTACCTGGTATTTATTTAATCAATACTGGAGAAAGACTCGCAAGTACACATATTTTTTCGGAACATAAAAATTTTAAAACACGATCTTTAGCCTAGAGGGCAACACAACACAATCTTGGGGTTAAAAGATTTATTTTATAGTCTTGATAGACTTAAATTTTCGAATATTTACTGAGAAACACTCGTTTTTTTATTTTATCACACGCTTTAATGTTATATTAGATAAGTAATTATTCAAAGATCACCAAAAAACCGTTTATTTCCCGAGGATAATACGCTCACACGACAAAATAATATTCACAAAAGAACACACAGATTAATAAATAGCCGAATTAGTATTTAAAAAAGACACTGTACTATTCAATTTGTAATAAAATTATTAACGGGTAGAATAGACACGCCTAAATACAAATCAATAATACTCAACTATAAAATATTTTGTTCTTCAACTTGTTGATTCACGCACATGGTTTTATTAAATTTATTTTATACGATAATTCAATGTTATACTGCATTTTAAAATTGTTGGATTTTGGTTATAAGAATAACCGTTTTGTTAGTTGCTTAATATTGAAGTTTTCTTTTGCTGTTTAATTCAAATTAATTTTTAAAAGCAAGAGAACGTTAAAAGTGGCTTTGTAAGCTGAAAACAAATATGGCCACTGAATAAAAGGTGCCGGTTGATGACGTAGAAAAAAGAGGACCGTTGTCCGTTACGCGGCAAAGGTATTAATACTCTTTGTTTACAAGATTTAAACTTTATATTATTTCACAAACATTTTGAATGTTCTTTCTTCTTTATTATTACAAACCATTTGTTTATGTTAAAGATATACGAGGGCAGCTATAAAAATATTAATAACTGAATATAATACCATTAAATGTATAATTTCACGCTCTATTTAACCTGTTATTACCACAAGAGTTAAAAGAAAAACTAAAATGAAATTACTAGACTTTTTTTTCTTTAATTTGATTATGGAAAGTAAAATTATACTGTAATCTTTGGGGAAGTATTGTTAATGGTGATTGATAGTATTTTTAGTAATAATAATAGTAGTAATTAGTAAATAATTATTATTTCCAAATATGGTGACAAAAGTTACTTTTAGACAATGTTGGCGTTACTGATACCATCTGCTAGCGTCTGCTAGCTGTCATCGAAAACCATAGAAGTGGTAAGTCCACTGTAATTAATAGTTTAAGTTTGTTAGGCAGAAAGTGGTATTTTTATTTTAAGACTAAAAATTTATAATCATTTCCTTTAAAATTTTAACAAACTGATAGTTTGATGAGTGTTTGAACCACACATTTCAAAACAAGATACTACCTTTATGGATTCACTATCAGGAAGTACACAATTATCGGTCACTCTTTGATTTTTAGCAACACAGAACGATTTAAAAACCTTGACAGAAAACACAACTAAACAACTACATAAAGAAACGAACCATCCCTTCAAACATGCTAAGGGCACTCTGAGGCAAGTGTTGCAATGTGCTCCCAAGATATTATAAGGAGCATATGCCCCTTAAGTGTGAGCTTTCACAATTTCTTGAGAACAATGAGTCAACAGCGAGCGAGAGTGCTTAGTTTAGTGAAAAAGATTTGAAACCTAGTGGCAAAAAGAAAGTAACAAGAGAATGGAAGATCGTGATGTGATAATTATAATAGCTAACATTTGTAGTGACGCAAGTAAATGAAATCCTGTGAAGAAAAAACCTAATAAGGCAGACAGTTAGAAGAAGTACTTTCAAAATATTCACAGCGAATTCAACAAACTTCCAGTTAATGGCTGTAATTGTGTTAGTGAAATTGACCATTTGAAATCACAGTTTAAAATGACGCGATTAATATTTTGATTTCATTTTGCACTTTCCAATCTTACAATTCGTGAAGGAATCCTTTTACTTTGTGGATTTTGCATTCTTGTAGAGCGGATATACTCAAAACATTTTAAGGGTGTCCAATAAAATGTGACATGGCTCTGAAAAACTAGGTTCTCATAGAAAGCACCCTCATTGAGTGGAAGTAACTCGGGATCTGTTTCTTGTTTGAAGCGGCATTTGAGCGAAAAGGGGTAAAAAACATGTTGTCCTCGATCCATTGCATAATGTGTGTGTGACAAGACTCCAGCAGAGAACATACTCATCCTTGTCTGTTTTAAATATTTGTTTGAGTGCACAAATTTCTCAATTTTTAAATGTATGAGTGTGGGAAGTGCACTTTTTCAATTTGAAGCAAACATGTCCGGATATTTGTTGTTTGTTTTATGCTTGAAAACATTAAATTGTGTTTTTTTAAATTACATTATGCACTCAAATTACTTGTAAAGTGGTTTATTTCACCCTTGTTTATAATATTTTCTTTATATCTGTTCCATGTAAATATTAATGTGTAATATACAAAACAGCTCAAAATGGCAGTAATTGAACATATATTTGGTATTTTGACTAAACACTATACATTTTTAGAGCAATGAAAGTATTTGAGATTCACAATCATTGTGAAATGAAGAGAGCATATATTTTTGTGTTGATGTGTGCAGGTTGTGATGCGTACTTGGCTGCCAGCAGGGGAAGCTTTACTTCAGATGATAGCCATCCACCTTCCATCTCCTGTCGTCGCTCAGAAGTATCGTATGGAGATGTTATATGAAGGACCCCATGACGACGAGGCAGCTATTGGTGTTAAGGTAGGTGACATTTTACAAGTTCACAACCCTCGATTCCATTTCTTCTGTTCAACCTCAATTTTTTTTGATGCTCGATATCAATTATTGAACATTTCAAATTTAATTACTTTTCTAAACATACTTCTCACATAAAAACATAATTAGTTTACTTCATAGCATAAGAAAAAAGTTAAAAGGGTGGATATTAATTTTAAAATATTTACTTTTGTTTTTAAGTAAGGAAAAGATTTGTTATACCCCCTATGGAAGCATATTTTATTCCATTCACGATAGGTTTTTACCTGGATGACAGTTCTAAAATCATATGTTTAGGGTTTGGGTTGCCAACACTTGTAAAAGATCACTGTTTTGTTATAAATGTAAAGATCGTTAATTACCTGTTATATATTACATTTTAAATAACATAAACTTAAGTTTTCTCATAATTTTTTTAAATAATTTCTTTTTATCCAACTTGAAACAATATTTTAAACATATTTCAAAGTACTTATTTTCATTTTGGAACGTTACTGATTTTGTGTAATATAGTGCACACATCAATATCTTTTAATACAGGTATCGTATTTACTTGCAAAAGAGAAAATTGTCATTTTTGTACATACAATAAATGATTTTATGATTATTTTATCGTATTTTGAAATATTAAACTGAATAAAATATTTTCATCAACTGCGTGTCTGCATCATTATAAAAAACTTGTTTACTGTTATGTTCAATCATATGGTTTAGATTCATCAGCCGCCATTTTGAAGCTATGTTCGTTAGAAGTTTTTGTGAAAGTGGTGTTAATATTTTTTTAAGGGGAATAAAACTATGAATAAACTTTGTGTCTGACCTCAAATAAATATATAAATAATATTGGCCTAAATTACTGTGGTTAACTATCACATTAATTAATATATTACCATTTGTTTTCATTACAGTCATCCAAAGTGATAGATGTCAGCTGTTGGCGTAGTGATATATTAGGTATTACTTCTAGTAACATTTCGAGCTGTCATCCAGGTAAACTTAGCTCGTGAATGACTTATACATAATAGGGATGTACTAATGAATCGTTATTGGCCATTGGAAATTAATTTTAAGGCGATTATTATGCCGGTGTTTTTTAAAAGTCTAGTTTGAATCAAAATTTCCTGTTTAGGAGTTAAGGAATCAGAATAGAAAAAAAACAACATAAACACACTGCACCTGTGTGGGCTGTGCAAAGATTAACCAGACAGAAATATATGTTAATACCGGAGATAAAAGTGACAATGTAGTCGAGAAAGCTGAGAGAGGAGCAGGTAGGAGTAACTGTGCCTGATGACAATATATTGTAACAAGTGATCAAGGTGCACAACTTTCTGGCTTAAGAAATCTGTTGTTTTCCCTCCAAATATGAGGGTCACTTTTTACTGGAACAGTTAACTTTGAAAACACCCAAGCATTCTTGAATGTTATTTTTAATAATGGGATTATAGGTAAGAGTGTAAGATGTTTAAGTATATTTGTAAAAAGACCTGGATATTAATTATTGGTTGTTTAACCTCAAGGAATCAAATGTTTTGTTTGTGTTTTTTTAGAACTGTGACCCAAATGCTCCACTAATGATGTACATATCCAAGATGGTGCCCACTACAGACAAGGGACGTTTCTATGCTTTTGGTCGAGTTTTTTCTGGCAAGGTATGTGCATGACTTAGGAGTGATGTTTTGATGATGATGGTGGTAAAAACAATTGTTGGATTGTAGAAGCATTGAAAGGAGGACTAGACCCCTGACACTGTTTACATACCAACAGTAGTTAGTTTAATGGGAAAGGATAAATAATCCTAGCAAATTGTTATAGATTTTAATGATTTACATTACACAATATAGGCCTAAACTGAATTAAGATTTATTTCAATCATGCTTTCAATTTGAATCAACCCCAACCCCCCTCGCAAAATACAGGTTAAAATTCAGTCAAATTAAACAATCTAGACTCGTATTATTATTTAATAATGAAATCAATTAGAATTTGAGTGTCGTTTAGTTATTTTTAAAAGTGTCGTTAGAATGGGTTAAGTTTCTAAAAAAACATGTGAAATAAACATTAGGCCTAGTTATCCTCTGATCAACTTTAATCATCATTAAAGGATATTTTATTGTATTAAGATAGCAAAAATAAAAATACAAACATACTTTTAATAAAAACTAAAACAACGTGCTTAACAATCAAACATTGATTGGAAATAGTGAACTCAATGATGCTTAAATATGTTTTATTATTATTTTATTATATATCCATTATCACATAGAAAACAAATATATTCGATTCCTGCTATATATCGATCTCTGAGAATACATACTATTTAAAACACAAATATATTCGATTCTTGCGATATATCGATCTCTGAGAATACATTCTATTTAAAACACGAACATATTTTCGACTACAATATGTTCATTCCCACTTTATAAGGCAGGACTACGTTTGAATATTTCCACAATTACTTCAATAACATATTAAAATACTTAAAACTCTATAGTGCTTACTAAGTGATAAGATTACCTGAATCGATTCTAAACAAACAATCGATAAACTATACGTATACCGGTAGGGATAAATAAACAGTTTTATCGCTGTTTGACTGTTGATAGTATTTATTTTTCATGAAACCCAACAAAATGTCTAACTTAAGGATCATATCCAATAAATTGGGGTTCTTTATTTTAATCATCGCTCGGGTGAGTAAACATAACATACGTCATGGCGGTTGACTTTGTATCATCTGTAATATGTTCTTATTTCTGTTAAAAAAAAAGCCTTAATTTGTTTAGAGTTTATTTTATAATAAAGGAAATTGATAAAACTAAAGAAAAGGGAAAAATAAACTACTAAGAATAAATTTGATAAAGAAAGCCCACCTAGGAAAAGAGGAAAGATTCATGTTTATCTCTTTTGTCCGACAAAATAAATATTACGGATTAAATTGTCCTTTTCAAGTAGGCCTAACTAAGTAATTTTTGAATTCAACAGACGGCGATAAAACTGTTTGCTTATGCTTACCGGCCTTAATACTGTGCATACAATGTTTGTTTAGATTCGATTCGGGTAATCTGATCACTTAGTAAGAATCAAATAACAACTTGCTAATTCATAATTTGTTTTTAAATTGATATTAAATAAAAGTTTATTATTTGTTTAAATATGTTATTAAAGTAATTGTAAAAATATTCAAACTTAGTAGAATGTATTCTCAGGAATTGAAATATCGCAAGAATAGAATATGTTTCTTGTTTTCTACACGAAAATAGATAATAGAAATATAATAAAATAATACTATTACATACTTAGGCATTATTGAATTCACTATTTCCAATGTATGTTTAATTGTTAAGCATGTTTTATTCTTTATTAAAAATATCAGTTTGTATTCAGGCACAAAGTCCCTTTCACTGTCAATACTGTCTGAATAATCTAATATATCAGTCATTTAGCCTAGAACTTGCCGAAATGAACATCAAATCAAACACTTAGGCCTCGATAACTTCTAATAAAAATAACCACAAAATAATAAATAACATTTATTTTCATTCTTAAGTTTAAGTGCAAAAAACATATACATTAAATAAATAGAAACACCAAAGCCAGAAACGTAATTGCGCTACGATGTAAAAGTGAGAATAACAAACTTCGTTTGTTTGAAACGATTATTTTCATAAACATTACAGTGCTATCTGTTGAAGAAAATGCTAACTAGCTCTTCATATTTTGTGTTGACATCAAGGTAGCTACAGACATGAAAAACCTTAGTCAGGGATTTTTTGGATGACATGGAAATGTCAAGGAATTTAACTAAAAATAAGGAAAAGTCAGGAAATTAAAAAATGTCTAAAATATCCTATTAATTTATCAACCAAACACTAAAACAAAAGTTCAATACTTTAATAAAATAACATTTTGATTTTTAAAATAATAGATAAAACTGTTTGTTTTGTGGATACAAACTTTTTTAATATGTGATCAAAATAATAAATAAAACCAGTCATCGTCCACCATTAAAAATGGAAAATGTGGGTAATGCCAGCAGGGCTATTATGACCATTCGACGCAAAGTTAGTTGCTACAGATAGTTAGCTTCACTTTCGAAGAAAATAAAATATAGCGTCTGGGTTGTTATGACCACCACACTTTGTATCGTCCGCTAGTTTGAGCTTCGACTTTGCTTCTAGCGCTAACGCACAGAATAAAATCAGTTGCGTCAACAGTTGGCAACACTTTTCCAAAGAATATTACCTTTTAAGAAGTTAGAGGCTAGAAATTAGGTACATTTATTTCAAGAATGCTGGTGTTCATGACTGAACATTATTCATTTATTTTTATTTTCCCAAACAGCTGATCACAATTAACATTATTTGCAAGAACGATTTAATCTAGTTTAATTTAATAAATCACTTGCATAATTTTGTTTGCTTACAATTTGAAATGAAAAAATACTAGGCCTACATTATTCAATACACATAACATATTGTAGTAAAAAAACATGTGAGCTATGCATTAAAATAGTAATGTCACATGGGCACAGACAAAGAAATAACAGATACGTAGCCTTACGGGAGATTTTTTGCACCTCTCAAGTCAGGTAAAACTTAAAATATCCAGTGATAACAGCGCTTCCAAGTGGGAATTCTTTTAAACAACTCACTAGCAAAATGTTCCTCTTGATAAAGACAAGCTAAGAATTGCTGTCTCTCTGAGTACAATAGTCCAGGTAGGGTAGTCCCTTAACCCCTCACCCCCCTTTTATTGACCAAAACTTTTCAAACAATTGAGTGTTGGACCCAAATATACAATGCCAGTACTTCTACAGTTTAAACGTAAGAGACACTAGTCTTGGAAATGCACTTGTAAAGGAATTATTAAATATTTTGTGACAAGCTTCTGCAGTTACCATTCTTTAGGATTCCCTTCTTCGTTAGACTGGACTGCAAATAACTGGGGTATCAGTGTTCGAATCCCGATGGAGTGTACTGAGAGTGTTTTTTCCTAATATGCTTATAATTCTCCTTCAACGCGAATACGGGCACATTTCCCAAACATTTTACCTTCCTCATTCCTTATCCTTAGGAGTAAATACGCGGATAGCTGTAGTGAGAATTAAGACATAGCGCACAAAATATATCAGTAATTAAAATTAAATAATTAAGTTGTAAAGGTTGCATTTATTTTTACATGTTGTTGTCAAATTAATATAAACAAAATACACAAGTAATATGCTACTTTATTAACTAAAATAAAAAGTTAAAAGCATGGAATGTACAATGGAAAGAGTTTCCTAAGCCCTTATTTTAAACACGGGTATGATTATATTCAATATTATCTTATACTAATACCCACCTTGGTGGCATAGTTAGCTAACGCACTAGTTTCATGTTGAGCTAGACTGCCGAGGACGGGGAGACCTAGGTTAGAATCTCGCTCAGTTGAACTGTGGTGGTTTTCCCTAAATTGTTTTCCACTCTCCCTCCACGCAAATGTGGGTTCACGTCCTCTATATCTAACCTTCTCAAATCCTAACCCATGAGCATATAACTCGAAAGGGTACTAAGTTTCAGTATTATTTTATATTAATGTGCAATGAAAGTTAACAAATCGGTTTTAAATCAGTTTATAATAAAATCAAGTCTGAAAATGAAGCTTATCTCCCTAAACGCGCGTTAGGATTGCACAACAAACAGCTCATAATGTTTTGTCCAACACCTTCTCATGTCTGTATGGAAAATTAAATATCTCTTATATTTTAGTAAAGAGGAATAGAAATAAATATTCAAAAAAATTAAACTGAAATCTCTCAGTATAAGATTATTTTACTATAATATAACAATATTTTCATACAATTAATAATTGCAGATTTTATTAAAAAATAAATATTTATATCACAATAAAAGCGTTTAGTAAAGTGAGTAAAATTGTTGACAATACAAAGTATATGAAAAAAATACTCTTAATTTTACCCAATCACAACTATAGTTATTAAGTGTTTGGTATAAAAATTATCTACTAAAGTAAAGAAAAAAATCTGATTATTTAGTTTGGCTAGGTTTGAAACTAAAATAATAATCAATATCATTAAAAATCAATACATTAATAAGATAACAGAAATTTGATTAAAATATGTGTCAAAATAATTTGTAAATTGATATATTTCATAATACCCTGGTCTCTCTGATTTCGTACCGTACTAAATCGAGCTTTGACGTATTTAGCTATAACATCCTTACTTTATTGGTCCAGCTGTCATAATTTTGAAAGTTATTTCGTGTACATCCTAAGCTAACCACGGCAATCACAACTTAGTTATTGCAATTAATAAATAAAAAATCTTAGAAGGAAAATATTATCTAGTTTACAATCTGAGTGCACAAACGAGCGCAATCTCAGGGTGGCCGTCATACTCCAATGACAATGAAAACTTTATCTAAGCACGATCATAAAAACATGTTTGAAAAAATCCATCACATTTCACCAACAAACATTAATTAAATAATAGACTATTTTACAGAAACATATTAATTATGAAGCATCATTATTATACAAAGAGAATCATAGTCACCAGTTATGTCACTTGAATTGGTTTATTTTAATTGTTATGTCCTCCTAGGTATGCGATAACAGCTATGTATTTGTAACTAATGTATTCACTTTAAGATAGGCTTTTGTTTGTGTGTTGATTTACTTTTAGTATGAACTTTTTTCCTCTGCCTTTACAAATTTAATGTTCCAAATGTATTACTACAGCCCAACTTTTATAAAAAGAGCATTTTAGAATCTAGATTTTTTGTGTGTTCAACATCAATAACACTTTCTATTTTGTTATTTTTGTTAGCTTTGTGCCTTAATATTCGTTCGAGTTATACGCTTATGTGCTACTAATTACGCTATGGTGTTAGAGATGAGGGAGGTTTAATTAGTTTACCCGCATTTGGAACATATAGCGTTTTTATAGCTTAGAAAATTTTAGAGGCCCCTCCAATTTCCCAGCAGTAAATTTTTGAATTCCAAACTTTCTAACTTTTATGGTTGTGTGTTTTATCAAATTGGCAAATTTAAATATTCTTTCATGCATAAAAGTATATTTTCTTTGGAAAGATGGCAATTTACTCTCATTTACAAACCCCTCTGTCCCCTTCACCCTCCTTATCCTCACCCTCCTTAGCTTCCACAATTCTAATTTAAAATTTTAAGACTTATTTGGTTATTTTATATGATATTTTCCGTGGCTACCAAATGTCAACCTAAACACATCGTAAGGAATGTTATATTTTGGTTGTATACATTCTAAGCGCTACCATTTCTTGGGCTTCAATTTTGAAATTCCACTTGTTCAAGAATGTAGGAAACGCGAGAAAATGCCAATGTTTTTGCAGTATTTTTGGTCAATTTTTTTGGCAAAAAAAATAAATATAGCTCCAGTAGAAAGATATAGTTTAATTTTCTTCACTTGGTGATGTAAACAGTTGTTTTAATATTGTCATGAGCATAGCGGTATTAGATAAGCTTTTTTTTTTTAAATGAATTAACGTGAACAATGTATCCCTGTCTAACTACTCAAACCTGTTTTGTTATTAAATTACATGGCGAAATTTCAAGCTTATTTCTCTACAAAAATGGTATTTATATAGCTTTGTAATTATTTTGAGCGGACCTTCACACCCTATTTTCCAAGCCTTCATTTTGAAATGTAAAAATTCAGCCCTTGGTACTGTTTGAGTTGGTCTTTAAGCCCACCTGACTTATGTCAATCATCTAACACTTATAGTAGTTTAGTCTTTTATGTTTAAAAAATTTGAGATCCCTTATATACCCAGCCTCCTTAGAAATAACTAATATTTAAAATGTATTTGTAGTTATTTGAAGTTATCCCTCTACATTTCTGACAAATTTAAATTTTCTACCTCCTACTAGTACACCCCCACCCCAACACCCTCCCTCCCTATTTTCTGTAGTCTCATTTTGAAATTTAAAATGTTCAGACTTTATAGTTAATTTGTGTGGTCCCTATCTCTGCTTGACGAATTCCAGTTTTATATCACACATAAAAGTAGTTTATCCATTTAAGACTTATTTGGTTATCTGAAGCCGTACCTCTACCAGTATGCAAAATTTAGACTTTCTACCATACTTAATCTTTCATAAACTCCCCCCTTTTTTTATGGACTCCTATTATAAACTTTAAAAAAATTTGGACTCTTATAGTTATTTGGAGTGGTATATTTGCCTATGTGGAGAATTTTAGTTTTATACCACACTGAGAAGAGGTTGTTTCTAATTCTTTTATAAGTATTAGAAGTTAACCCACTTTTCCAAACCCCTTTGAAAAATATTAAATTATAAGATTCATTTGGATATCTGGAGTTTTATTTCTACCTGTTTTAAATTTTAATTTCTAACCTCATCTCAAAAGTTATTTCTAGCTATAGCTTCCCCCTCCCCCATTTTCCATAGCTAAAGTTTAAAAATTTCATATTTTTTCGATTACTTAGAGTGGTCCGTATACCTACGAATTTAAGTTTTCTACCACACATAATGTAGTTGAATTTATTAGTTTTTGTAAATGTTGAGCCTTCCCCCTTCCCCTACCACTTCTTCAACTTCCACTTATAAATTTCAAATATTAAGATTTATTTGGTTATTTTGAATGTTCACTCTACCTACTTGCCAAATTTAAATATTATAATAAAGCTAAAAGTTGTTTTTATTTTTATAACCCCTCATCTACCCCCTCTCCCCCCCCCCCCCCCCCACTTGCCGGGGTCCCATTTAAAATTAAAAATGTACAGACTTATATTAATTTGACATGTCCCTTTAATTAACTTATACATTTCAATTTTCTGCCACACTGGGAATTAGTTGTTTCTATTAGTTTTGTAAATATTTCAGCTCATTTTTTAACTATCATTTAGAAATTTCCATTTTTAAGACTTATTTGGTTATTTAGAGCTGTCCTCCTAAACGACTATCAAATTTAAGTATTCTAGCACACATAAAAGGTGTTTATTCTGTTTATATCCCCTTCCATATGTCCCAGGGTCGCACTTATTAAAGAAAACTGTTCATACTTTTATAATTATTTGGAGTGGTCCCATTTGTTGTCTGCACAATTTCAATCTTCTATCACCTTGTAAAGTATTTATTTATATTAGTTTTGGTAGTCTTGAATACACATTTTTACCAACGCACCTCGGGAATTATCGTGTGGTTGCCGTACATAAATTAATTTCATATTAGTATTCTGCGACCCGATAACCCTCCATATATCAAATTTCTTCTTGATTGGAGGACATAGAATTTACTGCCCCTTGTTCCCTCTTTTACACCCCTTTAAGTGATTAAATTTGAAAAACCCTAAAAATCATTTTCCCCATTTCTATACAGAATCATTCATTTTAAATTTCAAGGCTTTATGTCCACTAGTTCAAAAAATGCATGCTCAGTGAATTTTGAAAACTTTTGAACCCCCTTTTTTATATCTTAAGGTGGTTGAATTTAACAAAATTCGGTCTTATCTCTGGTCTATAGCCAATAAGGAACCTTTACTAAAAGTTTCAAATGTCCATGTTTGAAACCATTAAGCTCTTCTAACAAACCCACAAACTCCCCCGCCTAATTTATTGTCTCTACGGCATAATCGGCCCTGTAGTTTGGAATTGAAAGCAATAATGTCTCATCCCAGTATATCCAGACTAATGTTAATATTATTAAATCAATATTTAGCTTAATATTAGAGAGAAAACATAAAAAATCCTCATATTTAAGCTATATACTACTAATATTTTGATATATTATTTTTAAATAGCAGTTAAAATGGACTATTTGGCTGAAATTAACTTTAGATAAATGTTTTCAATAGATGATTCTTCTATGATATTAGTTTTGGTATATACTAAGTGAGAAATAATGTTTTAATAAAGACGAAACTACAAACAAGTTTATAAGTTGTATAATATTAACTTGTATCCATATTATTAAGGCTAATAATTAGCCTCATTAAATAAATTGTATGGTGCACCAAACCGACTTTCTCTCTATTTTGTCTAAAAATGGAAACATTTACTTAAAACTTGTAATATTTGTGAAACCAGATAATATACAATTTTACAGAAACATGACCATCACATTCCACCAAGAGGCATAAATGAAAGAAACGTATTGTTCATTATTCATGTTTTACAGATTTTACATATTTTCATCAAAAAGACGAATTATAAACTCCCGTTTTCTGAGACCTAAATTTTTTTTTTTAATATTTGCCAATGGCTCGGAAGCTGGGGACCTTTCAAGAATTACGAAAGGTTTTTTTGGGTGGCAGTGATCAGTAATTTCTTAAGTTTTCATGGGGTTGGGCAGATTCCATCTTGACTAAGGATTTTATAAATGTTTATGGTTAGACAAAATCTAAAAAAAAAACCTTTACAGACACGCAGTCAAAAAGGTTGCACCTAGCGACGACAATCATTGCCTATTCACGTGCACAGCTATAAACTGTCATTTATGTTGCGTTACACCTAATTTTACTGTGATAAATATTTTATAATTTCCCATCACAAATCCTTTTGTCTAAAATAATATAATTTACCAAATTGTAAGAAAATTACGTAAGATCAGTCAGGGGAGAGGAGGGAACAAGAAACCTTACAATTCCTTAAGTAGGGAGATTTGGGGAGTAAGAGGGGTCAAAGTAATGAAAAAAATCATTACGTAATTTATGAACAGCCCTCTATTGGTTTTATAAAAATATTTCAAGTAAAGGTTTTTTTAATTTTGTTACAATCTTACAATATTGAGTTATTTCGTGTTTCAAATACTTGCAAATATATGATTAAAATTGGCAATATTTACTTATGTAAATTACCCTTAAATTTATGTTTATGGGATGATTAATTTATAATATTAAACATTTCCCATTACGAAATTTAATAAAAATCGTTACAGTGGATTTCGAGATAGCTTGTTTTCTCTCTTTTTACCTTTACTAAACTACCCTCAATTATAGGGTAAGATATCTAACTCTCAAAACTCCTCGAGGGAACCTTATAAAACCAGATATACTGAGTTTTAGCCTGATCAGTAAAATGATGTCGGCTTTAGTTCTGGATGAGACACACAGGTAGACGGCATCGCAAACCAACACCGTTTCGGGGGGGGGGGGGGGGCTTACAATTTTCAACATTTGGATCTCGTTCTTACAAGCAAAGTACTTTTCTTTTCAAGGTGTCGAGAGAAAGTAAAAAGTGTCTGTTTACGTAAAGATGAGCACAAATCATAGTCTTATACGCTTCAATGGTGCAAACACATTTCTATACATTCTTAAAACTACTTTCAACTAAAGGCTCAATGGCACTATGGAGTCGAACAATCACAATTTAGATGAGGACTGTTTTGATAGAAACCGATGCATATTTGAGCTTTTACACACTTTAACAACTAAAGTGTTTTATTGAAACAGACCTACTATCCAAGCCTACTATTTAAAAACCAAAGATGTTAACCTAAAGCTTAAGCCAAACAGCTGGTTTTGTTTGTAAAATGATCACAATCATTCAATACTACTACTTATAAATCCTTACATTATTTCAACGTTTCAAAATGCAACACGCTACAAATATTAATTGGAGACCAGAGTCTAGATTCATAGAAATATGTCAAAACACAGTTAATTTATTACATTTAATTGGGGTCAAAATCAGCTTAAAGTCACAAGTACTCAACTCTCCAAATTTCACTCAATGAGATGAGATTATTGGTGTAATATGTTCCTTATTTTCTGCGTCTGTTTCCCTAAACATTAAATATTCTCCTTTGCAGTCCACAACACGTGATTGTGGATTCTAACTTTAAGGAGGTGGCTTTGTGCAAAATAGATTGTGCTTTTTGCATTGCCTCAGTTAATGAGAATATATTATTCTTATTTTCTTCAATGCCTTTCCTAACATTATATGTACAATACCTTCTTTGTGTTGCACATAAGGAAATTGCTCAATAAATGTTTCTAGGAAATGTGTGTGAACATATCATTAGGGGATTTGAGATTCCTTAAGTCATCATGCCCTTTATTGAGATATGCCCTATGAATAATTTAATAATAATGCCATGACTCCATGCTGGCATCACACTTTGTTAATGTTTTCATGCACAGTTTACAGTGAAATTTCCGTTCTATCTTGTCTGCAAGATAGCCAGCAAATTTAAAAGTTCGAACGGTAAAACCAATAAGTATATAATCTTAATTTGTGATGATAAAAAATGTTAAAATTGTATGTGTAATGTTTCATACTCGTTAGCTCCTATTTAAAAACCATTCATTTAATAACAAAATATGTTAAATAGTAAATCATTTTGAGATACCTATTTATTTTGTATCTCATGTATCAAGATAATATCTATGTAGCTAACAATCGGCTTACCCTGAAAGGTGACATCAATACTTTAATGGACTAGAATAGCCTACATCCGTATTTTATAAGCCACAATGCTACATCATAGTTTATGATAATAAAAGGAAGTGTTTGTCTGTGTGTGATGATAGCCAAATCTACAGCACGCAGAGATCTGACCTTTATAACACAGGTGGACGGAAGGATTGCACCTTGAAGCAGGATTTTTAGATTTTCAATTATCTTTTTAATTGTGATATTTTAAACAAATTTTAGAAGAAAATATTCTGTTTTAGAATTACGTTTCAGAGATACGGGTACCATTGGGGGGGGGGGGGATGTCTATATAATTCTTATGCCACAAGGGTCACGGACAATGCCGTGCAGGATTGCTAGTAATTCATAAAAGAAAGCTTGCTAACTTTTAAGATAAGTACTCACACAAAATACAATAATTTAACTTCAGTGTTTACTATGCAATTTTAAATAACAGCCCCCCTTAAAACTATTTAAAACCATCCCAATATTTTTGTTTTAACTTTAATTACTTAAGTGTGGGAATTTTAATTTACACTGGGAAATTACCAGTTTTTAAATTATTTCAAGTATACAATAATGATTTTTAATACATAGCATCAAATAAATATTATAGACCTGCATTGGTGGCCACACGGTATGGTATCTAGCCTTCCTCTATCAAATAGTCATGTTTTGATAGGGTCACAATTTGTGGTGTGGTTTTATTTGGTTCTATATGAGATATCACACATTTAAAAATCACTTTATAATTAAAATTTAAATTATTTAATTAGCCAGAACTTTCAGCCTCATTTTGTTGAAAACAATATTAGAAAATATCTAACCACTAGTTAAATAAATTGGTATTTCTAAAAGTCTGCAATTCTTCTCACTGCTCCTTAATAAATAATTGCAGTTGACAGCCAGTCCCTTACTTAAAATAAAAGGTTCATTGTGTTTCAAGTTTTCTTTGTAATGTGCAGTAAGAGTAAACGTATTTGTGTGGCAGGATTAGGGTACTTATGACGAGGGGTTGGGGGGTTAGAGACTGAAGAGGGCGCTACCTGAAGCTTTCCCGGTGACTGACAGGAGCTCATATTTTGTATCTGCCTTCTAGTACATTTGAGTTTAAAGTGAGTCGTTTACAAAATGCTCACTTGATTGCGCTTACAAAATGCTCACTTGATTGCGCTGTAGTCACTGGGGGTCGCACCTAGCGATCCCAACGTTGAAGGAGTAAAGCCTCGAAAAGGAATGCAATATTTTTAACCTAGGGGCTGTGGCTCTGTTATTTCCTTCTCTGTGCACATGGGGAAATGAACAAATTAGTATGAGAAGTTGGCTAATAAAGAAACAATGTTTTTGTAAGATGTATGCTTTACGACCCAATGCTTTATTCTTCATATATTCATGTTGATACTGGAACAAGTGTGTTTTATTATATTAATTAAAAATATTATTATTATTATTATTATTATTATTAGCACCGCGTCTTACTACCCATTTGGGTTATACGCACTTACGCTAATGTGTAATGGTAGAGTGATTGTAAGAAGAAATGGAGGACCTGCAGTTTAACGTGGAATCCGAACCACGGTGGAGGCCTGGCATTCCACACATTCACAAGATGTCTTGTCAGAGGTGAAGGAAGGGTTTGGTAATCAGATAAATCTGTGCCGGGACCGAGGATTAAAACCCGGCCGCCAGCACAATTAAAAATAATTTCAACCGTTTATAATGTAGACTTCTCCTTATATTTAGGCCTATTTTAATTTAAAATAATTAAAATTTCTAACTAAAAAAAATATATGCCTTATAAAACTTTGTTTCAAAAACAACACTTATCAAACAGTATATTAATATTTTGAATTTCTTAATAGGCCTATTTTAAAACCGTCCTTGATTTTGTCAAGCCAAAAATTGAACGTTCAAAGATATAGGCCTACAGTAAGGTGTTTTAAATGTTATATTGTTTGATTGAATTGAGGTTAGATAAAGAAAACTTCCTATCTATACAGTACTCCACCTGAACATATATAGGCCGACTTTGTGCTAATTTTATTAATTTACAGTGTTGAAAAGGTTCTCACATTTGAGAAGTTGATTGAAGCGTTCAAGATCTCCCAAAAATTGTGTTCACACTGAATATTTTCGACAACTTAATGTTAGTCGTCCTACTAAGTTAACAAAAAAAGTGAACGAGAGGGTGGTTTGGATGGTTAAAAATAATAAAATGCATCTTTTACTTAAGGGAATTATTGAGACTTAGTTAAGTGATTAAGAATATAAGGATATTATATTTCTTTATAATGATTTGTTTGCAATTTATTCATTTCAGTATAACTAGCTTTAACTATTAATTATTGGTTTCAGATAACTTTGGTAAACCTTTTATGATTAAAATCTAGGCCTAAACCAACCAAACCGCATGCAAATATTAAGCTAGGGCCTATTTAGTTATTTCCAGTCTTGGCTGCAATATTTCATAGGCCTACAACCCACATTAATGTGGATAGTAATTACTACTGTATGTATGATTCAGTTTAAATATGATTACATCATTAAAGTTTTGTTGAGGCATCTTAAACATATTATTTTATCACCTGAACTATCATTGTGTTGATGGTGAATAGTAATGAATTTTGATAGTGCTATGTTTCAAAGAAAATAATCTTTTAACATTCAGTGTAAGCGTACTATCTCCACTCATGGCCTAGATTATGATATAGGCCTATTTAAAGTTAGATTATGTGAAACACACAAAAAAAGTTTTGAGGTAATTATATTGGGATAAAGAGATGGCAAGTTTAAATAATGTAACACAAAAAACGTAATAATTTACAAAAACTAGGAAACATAACCTCGTAACGCAAACCAAAGGACAAGTAAAATGTCTGCGCAACTTAGCGTCACGCTACTAGAGAAATATTTGCACTCGCAAAGACTTTGCTTTCGCAAAATGGTCGGCCATAATAACTTTATGTCTAGCGTCTCTCTGATAACGGTCGCAAATTCGTTTTGCGTCGTGGTCATAATAGCCCTGCAGGCCTCCACCATGGTTCAGATCCTACGTTAAACTGTAGGTCCTTCATTTCGTCTCACAATTACCATATCATTACATATTAGCGTAAGTGCGTGTAACCCGAATGGGTAGTAAGATGCGGTGCTAATAATAATAATAAAACTGGAAAAAAGTAGTCAGGGAAAATTGAAAAAATGTTGCCTGGAAAAGTCAGGGAATTTTGTAAAATATGTTATGCAGACACCCTGTATGTATAAAACTATTAAAGACTAGAAAATTTATCTGGCGTCGATGGATCGGCGCTCAGCATTTAAGGCTTAGAATTGAAAGCATGTTTGTAATAAATCTTAATTGACAGTTAAGCTGTAGGTCTATTTGTAAATCATTAAAATCTCAAACCATTGCTAGGATTCGGGATTCGAGAAATAAAATGTTGATTTGGATTCAGCCCCTTTCTAGTGTATTTTTAAAATAAGTTATTTATTTAAAAAAATAATGAGCAGTCCAGTGATGATGTACTTGTATTTTATATGTTTTTGGTAGCCACCTTCTTAAATCTGATTACCATCGTTGTTTTACTATGATGTTTACTAAATTTGAAATTGTGTGAATGGCCAATGATGGACAGTCACTATATAAATCTGTAAGGTATCCCCAGAGCCACGCTGCCTGCCCTGGAACTTGGGGCTTGCAAGTGCCAAACAAACTATGGGGTACAAAAAGTGTCCAGCAAAGGAAACACTGAGGAATATTCTTTGTCCTACCAGTGTGTCGACTGTATGGATACAGAAGCCCTTGACTTATGCCGCCGAACCATTTGATTTGCAAAAACATGTGTTTAGCATTTGTCACATATGACACTAAATTATGTCTATACAAGAAAAATATATGACAGCTTTATTAATTTTTGATTTATTGTTGACCATGATATGTTGATGTTAGATCTAGTATTAATTTTTTCTCTACAATATTAAACATTTAAAAAGATTTAGCGTTTAATCCCACATTAGCTTTTATTATTATTAAATTTAAATTAATATGTATGACAAAAGCGCATTGAGCAAAAACATTTAGTAATGAATAAAATGTTAAAATATTAGGAAAATGGTAGAACACAAATAAAAGAAAAGACACTAACACATATTTACACACACTTCAATATAATCGATGCTATTAAAGCACCTTAAAAACAGGTTAACCAACAAAATTCCATATTTAAATAGTAACTAAACTAGAGCTTGTTTTGTAGTTATACATATTAATTAATACAAGTTTTAAATATATTAAGTTTGAAAATTTTTAATATAGGATATTTTTGATGTTACATTTTTATATAACAAACTATTATTTTAGAAAGGCACCAGGTAAAAATAGTAAAATGAATCATTCAATTAATTAGTAAACAACTTAGCTATTTTTTTATTTTCATTTCATTGTCATGGCAATACAAGTGAACAATTTCAATCATGTATAAATAAAATTGCGCAACAATATTGAATAAATTTACCAGTTGAAAGTAGTTTTAAAGCTCTGTTACGTTTTTAATGTTTAAATTGAAATTAACCCAATTATTTATGAGTATAAATGCTGATATTATCTCATATGCTTACTATTGCATTTTAAACATTGACTATTAAGTACATCAAGTAGAAGCTCGGAAATAACGAGCCTACAAAACCTTCGATTTAGTTTGAGCTCGAAATACGAGTACTCACAGAGCCTTAATAAATAAATTGAATGTAAAATCATACGCTCTATTTAACTTGTAGTTGCTACAAGAGTTGAAAGAAAATCTAGAATGAATTTACTAGTTTTTTTTCTTAAATTTATTATAGAAAATACGATTCTCCTGTAATTCTCAGGGAAGCATTGTAAAAGTGATTAATAATATTTTTTGTTGAAAATATTAGTAGTACCTAGCAAATAATTTCCAAATATTTTGACTAAAATTACTTTCAGACAATGTTGGCATTACTGATAGCATCTTCAAGCTATCATGTAAAGCCCGAATATAGGCCGCACCCTAAATTTTCGATAACCTCCTTTAGAGAAAAAACAATATTCCCACTTAAATATGATCAGTGTATTAAATCATTTGAAAATAGAAATGGTTTAATGGTAGCCCGCTTTTTTCTCGACATGTTGCACTTGCTAATTTATACACGCACTAAATTATTGTTCTCACAATAGAATACATGTTCTGAATTTAATACACGCACTAAATTATTGTTCTCACAATAGAATACATGTTCTGAATTTAATACACGCACTAAATTATTGTTCTCACAATAGAATACATGTTCTGAATTTAATACACGCACTAAATTATTGTTCTCACAATAGAATACATGTTCTGAATTTAATACACGCACTAAATTATTGTTCTCACAATAGAATACATGTTCTGAATTTAATACACGCACTAAATTATTGTTCTCACAATAGAATACATATTCTGAATTTAATACTCGCACTAAATTATTGTTCTCACAATAGAATACATATTCTGAATTTAATACTCGCACTAAATTATTGTTAACACAATAGAATACATGTTCTGAATTTAATACACGCACTAAATTATTGTTCTCACATTAAAATAAATGTTGACCAACCTACTGAAACAAAATATCACTTGAAATATTTAAGCTCACTTTACCAAAAGGATATATTGCCGATAGAATGCGCTGAAAAAATAATTTTTTGCAGCCATTATGGCTCAAATATTGTACACACAAATAAGATAGTAATTCTTCATATATTTTTAAATAACTTTGCCAACTGTCATGGTTCATCTATTTTTAAATAACTTTGCCAACTGTCATGGTTCGTCTATTTTTAAATAATTTTGCCAACTGTCATGGTTCGTTTATTTTTAAATAATTTTGCCAACTGTCATGGTTCGTCTATTTTTAAATAGCGCTGTCGAGATTTATTGATTTAACAACATGCATATCCTATCGGTACAACATAGAATGTGTTATCTAAGAGTGCGGTTATATATCGCATTAGAGTTGTATGAGAGCTGTTTCTTGGGAAAAATTGCGGCTTATTTTCGGGCCAATACGGTACTTTATGCACCACTATATATAGCCTACTCTCCTGTGTTATTTTATGCACCACTATATATAGCCTACTCTCCTGTGTTATTTTATGCACCACTATATATATAGCCTACTCTCCTGTGTTACTTTATGCACCACTATATATAGCCTACTCTCCTGTGTTACTTTATGCACCACTTATATAATATATATATATATATAAATATATATATAATATATATTTGCCTACTCTCCTGTGTTACTTTATGCACACTATATATAGCCGACTCTCCTGTGTTATTTTATGCACCACTATATATATATAGCCTACTCTCCTGTGTTACTTTATGCACTACTATATATAGCCTACTCTCCTGTGTTACTTTATGCACCACTATATATAGCCTACTCTCCTGTGTTATTTTATGCACCACTATATATAGCCTACTCTCCTGTGTTATTTTATGCACCACTATATATAGCCTACTCTCCTGTGTTACTTTATGCACCACTATATATAGCCTACTCTCCTGTGTTATTTTATGCACCACTATATATATAGCCACTCTCCTGTGTTACTTTATGCACCACTATATATATATAGCCTACTCTCCTGTGTTACTTTATGCACCACTATATATAGCCTACTCTCCTGTGTTATTTTATGCACCACTATATATATAGCCTACTCTCCTGTGTTATTTTATGCACCACTATATATATAGCCTACTCTCCTGTGTTATTTATGCACCACTATATATATAGCCTACTCTCCTGTGTTACTTTATGCACACTATATATAGCCTACTCTCCTGTGTTATTTTATGCACCACTATATATATAGCCTACTCTCCTGTGTTACTTTATGCACCACTATATATAGCCTACTCTCCTGTGTTATTTTATGCACCACTATATATATAGCCTACTCTCCTGTGTTACTTTATGCACTACTATATATAGCCTACTCTCCTGTGTTACTTTATGCACCACTATATATAGCCTACTCTCCTGTGTTACTTTATGCACCACTATATATAGCCTACTCTCCTGTGTTGGACTGAAGGTGAGCCGTGGTGCTACATTACTACCAACAAGGCATACTTGCTTGGACCACTCTGGACATGCAGTTTCTCGATGTTGGTTACACTAGAACACCAAACAGGGCTTTTAATATATTTCAGGTGCTAAACAAATTAAAACACCTTACAATACCCTGATCTATGGTAAATAATTAACCCTTTGCACTCAGCATATTTTCACGATTCTGGTGTAAGACACTCAGGCCATTTCTATTTGATTACCTACCATAAAAAACTTCAACATATAGATAAGAAAAAATTCACACTTATGCTCTTTACATGTTGGAATTAGAAAAAAATATTAGCACTATCATACAATAGGTGAATTGTAAAAAATATTGAAATTTGGAAATTTTAGTTACAATTTAAAATTTAAGATTTGAAAACATGAATTGAATATTTGCTATTTGTCTTTATCACGTCTCCTGAAAAGAATATAATTTATTTCTGTAAAATCCGATATAAGTTTTGGTGTAGTTAGTTTCTAAGCTACATTAATTTTAGTAAAATTTTGTATAGACTCTTAAATATTTAGTCAGCACCTTTGTTTTGGAGAAAACACTTATAAATAAATAATAAAATAACAAATAAATGAGTCAGTTTCATTATCTACGGTATTTAAATAATCTGTCATCTAACCTAGAACCTGGATCCGCCATGTATTGTACCAACAACTAGGGGTATGCGATCATTCAAGTTGAACTCAGTTAATAATTGCATGATCGCTTGGAAATTTGCAATAAGACAGTGTAGAAACACTGTACAATGATTTAAAGTTAGTGATAATGAAGGAAGAATTAGGTTAGGCCTAGATCGGAACAAACTTCTCTCTTCATCTCTTAAACTTTTACACTTCCATAGTTGCACATTAGTTTAAATTTTCTGGAATATTACGTTTTCATTAATGTCTTTTATTTAGGATAAAGTCTTAATAGTGCCATCTAGTAACATTTATTATACTAACAGATGAGATTTAGCTGGTGCTGATGGATACACGGTGAGATTGTTAGGCAGAAAGTAGTATATTCTTTTTAAGTCTCTAAAAAGCTAACAAATAAACTGCTTATGAACAAACCTTTGAGGCTAAAGTTTTTGAACGTTTATTGATTATCATCAAGTATAGATTGGCCATCGAATCATTACTGATTAAAGATTCGAGAAAATAGCAAATTCAAGGCCCAACTTTTTCATATATAAGTTTTCAATTGATTTGTAAAAGATCTAATATAGTTTATTGTATTTTCAGAAATGTAATATAATTTAACAACCAGGCTCAAGATAAATCAGTAATTTAACATTTACCGTATTAGCCCAAAAATAGGCCGTAGGGGAGGAGGGGGCACATTTGAACAGTATGAATTTCCCACCTAAATATCTGATGATCTGGCCATCATTTTCCCTCCATTTTATTCTTTGGTGTTTACTCAGTGGATGAACTTGTGTTAGAGTGCTTAGAAAGCATTATTTATTTTCGAATTTCATAAGGATATTCTGACAACGTAAAAATTTCAAAGGTGAGCTGAACTACCTACTATTAAAACCTAATGACTGTACATTTTAGAGATTATTATAGAACTAAAATATTTCCTTCTTGTTTCTTTTAATGAATGGTTGCACTTGGTAGGGTTATGTGGGGCACATTTGAACAGCCTATTGGGGGCACATTTGAACAGTGTTCAAAACTGCCCCACTACATTAATTTAACCACATTGTGAAAAATATATTTTTTAAATTTAATAGAACAATTTTATTGATGTTAATATTATTTATTTTTAGGGCATAGTAATGGTTCGTACGTATATCAAGAAAAGAAACAAGCCTGAAATATCTAATAAAATTATTCAGGAAGCCGTTAGGGCTGTCTGTGAAGGAAAACTCTCATTAAGAGCTGCAGCTTCAAAATATGTCATGACCCACACAGAATTATTTTACCAAGTGAAGAGATTTAATAAAGGTGATGATGTAAGTGGAAAATATGGTTCACGATACACCAGTCAACAAGTGTTCTCCGAGAATCAAGAATCCCAATTAGTTGATTACATTATTAAATGTTCTAAAATAAATTATGGCATGACTTACACAAATATACGTAGATTAGCATATGATTATGCTCGTCAAATAGTTTGCAAGTATCCTGAAGCATGGAATAATAATAGAATTGCTGGAGTTGACCGGCTACAAGGTTTCATGAAGCGGCATGACAACCTTCTTTCACTTAGAAAACCTGAGAACACCAGTCTGTCTAGAGCTACAGCGTTTAACAAAACCAATGTCATGGAGTTTTTTGATAATTATGAAAGAGCTTTGCAATCAGGAGAGTTCACAGGTGATAGGATATACAATGTGGATGAAACGGGTGTTGCAACAGTTGTGCAAGCTCCAAAAGTTGTCGCTCAGCTTGGTGCACGCCAAGTGGGACAGGCAGTCTCAGCTGAACGAGGGACTATGATAACAGTCTGTATGATAGTAAATGCAGTTGGTAATGCTATACCTCCAGTGTTTTTGTTCCCTAGAGCACGATTACATGACAGCATGATGTTCGGTGCACCTCCAGGCAGTCTGGATTTGGTCAACAGCCCAAAGAGTTCATGGATGATTGGCTCTTTATTTCTAAAAGTCCTTGAACATGTTAAGAAACATGCTAGGTGCAGCAAAGATGACCGGATCATTCTGCTAATGGACAACCATGAGAGCCATTGCAACCTTGATGCTATTTTGTTTGCAAGAGACAATGGAATTGTTTTGGTAACATTTCCACCTCATTGTACACATCGACTCCAACCATTAGATGTGGGAGTGATGGGACCATTTAAGGGAAAACTGTGTGTGGCACAAAATGATTGGATGACTGCTAATCCTGGAAAAACCATCACTATATATGATCTGGCATCTCTAACAAATGTGGCTTACCTATCTTCATTTACGGTGAAGAATATAACATCTGCATTTCAGAAACCCGGAATTTGGCCATTTTCTAGACTTGCATTCAGTGATGAAGTTTTCGAGCCATCTTTTGTTACTGACAGGGATCAACCTTATAGACATAATTAATCAAACTGTTGGTCCATATGAAGTAAAAGCTGGAACACCAGAACAACAAAATAAAAATGAAGAAAATCCGGGTCCTAGCAGAGTTGACCTTCCCCAGAAGATGTGCGACCCTATCCCAAAGCTGCTCCAAGGTGTCTGCAAAGACCGAGAAAAAAAGTTAAGTCTCGCATTTTGACAGAGTCTCCTGTTAAAAATAAGATTGAAGAGGAAACTCTGGCATGAGCATCCCGAAAGGAAAAATCATGTTCCAGTAGGCCTAAGGTGTCTCTAAAACAAAAGGAACTATTCATGAAGAAAAGATTAGTTTCTTCTAGCAGTGACAGTGATGGAGAATTTTCTGTTCAAGACAGCTCAGATGAAGAAACTTTAAATGATTTAATAACCGTAGAAAGAAATGACACAGAGGAAATTGTTGCTGATGACTTTGCGCTGACGGAATTTGCAACAAAGAAAACCAAAGTTCTCTACGTTGGACACGTAGAGGAGGTAAATGGGCACACATACAAAATCAGGTTTATGAGAAGGTTTCGACAGACTTGGAAATTTACATATCCTGAAACTGAAGACATCAGTGAGATGGAGAGAAGTGACATTGTCATGAAATTGCCACAGCCGGAGAGTTCAGGAGGAACTGCTCGTATTATGACAATGAAAAACTTTCATGTGGACTTCAGTAGTATGAAAGAAAAAATAATGTGATCATAGAAGTGCACTTCTCATGACATCTGTGTTTGTGAATTATTTTGAACAGATGATTAGGACATTGTTCAAAGGTACCCCATGCATGGGGCAGTTTTGAACATCTTACAAGTGCTAATTAAGGTTTTATTTATATTTTATAAATGTGTATTGTCTACAAATACAAAATTTTAAAGTGTTTATTAAGCAATGTCTTATCGTTTTATACTATTAAAAGTTAAAAAAGTAATGTCAGATGTGAATAATAAAAATTAAATGAAAATTTTTTCAAATGTACCCCCTTTTCCCCTACCCTAAATTTTCAACACATTTAGAAAGAGAAACAATATTCCCACTTAAATATGATAAGTGTATTATGGTAGGTGCTTACACTTAAAATGATTTCACTTGAAAATAAATAAGTAAGTTTTTCATACTCAAAATTAAATCGCTTGGAAAAAAAAAGGTAAATTGTTCCCACTTAATTCCCAACATGATCCGTCATGTTGCACTTCTGAATTTAATACACGCACTAAATTATTGTTCTCACATTAAAATAAATGTTGACCAACATACTGAAACAAAATCTCACTTGAAATATTTAAACTCACTTTACCAAAAGTATATATTTCCGATAGAATGCGCTGAAAAAATAATTTTTTGCAGCCATTATGGTTCAAATATTGAATACACAAATAAGATAGTAATTCTTCTTCTATTTTTAAATAACTTTGCCAACTGTCATGGTTCATCTATTTTTAAATAATTTTGCCAACTGTCATGGTTCATCTATTTTTAAATAATTTTGCCAACTGTCATGGTTCGTCTATTTTTAAATAGCGCTGTCGAGATATATCGATTTAACAACATGCATATCCTATCGGTACAACATTGAATGTGTATTATCTAAGAGTGGGGTTATATATCGCATTAGAGTTGTATGAGAGCTGTTTCTTGGGAAAAATTACGGCTTTTTTTCGGGCCAATACGGTAATTGAATGTGAAAGAAAAACTTGTTTCCTATCTTCACTCTCACTGGAATTAAATGTTTTCAAGGGTGGACTGTGGAGGAAGAACAAATTAACATTATTTCTAAATGACAAGCAAGAAGCAATTTTAGTCTCTAATCTTTTAGTTTATCAATCTGCGTCCTTTCGTCTTTGTTTATCAATTCACCTTCCTTTATAAATGGGCACGGTCATCATTAAACAAAAGAAGCTTTGGTAGAACTTGATGGTCTATTCAAGGTGTTGGAAGCGGGGTATGGTGTCTTCTTATATTGTGTGATAGTAGTTGCAACCCCCCTTTTCTATATTAGGGTGAGGATGACTGGAAAATCAGGCGATAATGTAGCCTAATTTTAACAACATATCTTTATTTTGTAATAAACAATGAAATAGTACAAAATTATAGAACACCAACAAAAATTAGAGCGTGAAGCGCGTCTTCCTTTCTAACATAGAAATAGATCCGTTTAGAGTACGGAGACCCTAACTCAACAATGTTCAACCCCGTAGGGAAATGTAACAAAGAGTAACAGCAAATGCTAATACGCAAGCACGATGAACATAATCATATGTATCAAACAACAATCCTAAATGACTAATATCAAAGCCAATGGTTCTAGGCTCGAAGATTATTTAATCTAGTAAAGCAAGCTCTAACGCAGTACATATTTAAAACTCATGCATAACACATTAGCGATCAGTGCAGAAGCTTAGGCGTTAATGCGCTAACAACCCTCAACAAATATCATAATGTTACTCAAATGTAGCAATAATAACAATCAACAGTGGACCAAGTCCCAAGCTATCCTATAAGTGCCCTGCATCCTAATTTATTGTATTTACCCAGACAACACCTAATTATAAGCATAATCCTTGAATAGTTACAAGACGGGTGGTAAGCCCGAGATGCAGAGTTTGACTCTGCACACTCAATTGTGTATAAATATATCAACAAAGCCAATAGGCGCAATTAAATCGGGCTAGAGCCCAAAAAGATGGCAGAAAGGCGACAGCATTTTCAACTACCGCGAGAAGCGCATGGCGTTGCAAAGTTCAATATTCCAATATGAGTTAAGTGCTGAACAATAATTTTGACTATTTCCCCCCATTACGCTGAAAGAGAATTTAGATACAGAACAATAATCCCAGGCCCTACATCGCCGTTCTCACCTTAAGTCGGCTGGTGGTGTAATAAGTAACCATAGACCACCAGCCTCCCAATATATATACAAACAAGAATTCACAGAGAGGGGAGGGAAGGAAGGAGAAGCGATACACAAGACGACAAGAAGGATCGGGTAACTAGTCGAACAATCTAGACGCTACACGTGGTGGAACCAGGAACTATCTTCTTTAGTTTCTGGCCAGTCTCGGGTTTGAGCCTTAATAGTGGTCCATAGAACGCTCCGCTAGTCTATCCGGCGATCGGTTGGAGTGAAGAGTTCAGTGCTAGTGCTCGTGTGCTGTAGCTCGTCTAGGAGGTTCGGTGAGTGTCCCCCATTCGACTTAGCCATAACTCGTAACTTGTTACATCTGACTTGTAACTTGTTACAAAGTTAATCATCTATCTTGATAGCAAATATAAATGTATATTAAAATATGTCACCTCCCAGAAGTGAAATATGGAAGTATTTTAAGATGTTTTTAGATTCTTTTTAGTCCCGTGTCCTACTACCTGTTCAGGTTATATGCCTATGTACCAATTACACCAATGGGTTAGGAATTATAAAGGTTTAATTTAGATGAAAGGCACCCACATTTGCGTTGATAAAAATGGAAAGCCATTAAGGAAAAACCACCCTCATTGCACCTGACCAGGGTCAAATCCCTATCTTCCTCTCTTCGGCAGTCTAGCTCATCGTGAGATTAGCGCGTTAGACCATGTAGGTCTATAGGCCGTTCAACTCTCAAATTGCAGTACAGGCTCTTTCCAATCTATTGGTTTCTCCGTTGGCTCTGTCCTTTTTCTACCAAGCAGAGTTGCCATTTTGTATCTTAAATTTGAACATCGTTATTTCTTTGAATATCAAAGAACATTCCCTTATGTATTTAGTGAAATCAATTTAAACCACCATAGATGTTTTTAAATCACTTATTTTTATTAATTTTTCAAAATATGAAAATATTCATTGTGTCAAAGTTTCATGAGGTTTTGAATGTATCTCAGAATAAGTCTTGTTCCAAATGTGTGGAAAAGGCAGTAACTTTATGGTGCTGCTATAATAGTTGTAAACAATGTCTGCGAACTCTGAAGGAATATTCTATACAATGTTAAAAAATTAAAATAAAGAATTTTCCCTCCAGTTGTGAGCCACGAGTCTTGTGTTACGGGTAACAGTCATATTTTGGCGTGGGCCTACAGAGTGCTAAGAGTGTTTGGTGGTTTAATAATCATTTGTATCAAACTTTTGATCATATTATATTTCAATATAATATATTCTACTCTGTATGGGGTGATCATTTTATATATTTATCTTTATTGATTCATAATGTTGAGTGTTAGTTTTTTAAACTATTTATCATGGAAAAGATAACCAGAAAAGTGCGTAACAAACAGGGTTTGTACGGTCCTGACCTGGAATATAATGTGTCTCTGTTCAAGGCCTGGAAAAGTCCTTAAATTACTCTGGGCGTTGAAAAGTTCTGGAATTTTCGGGTTTCAATATTAATTTTTGAAATGTTTGTAAAGACGGTGATTTAAGATGTACTGGGACATGAAATATCTAGCACATGCTCTTTGATCAAGCGTTAGCTGTTGTCTGCTGTTTACGTTACTCTCCGCTGCTCTTCCCGCTTCTTTTGTTTTATTTGTTATCTTAACGTGTCATCAACCCATGGGTTTTGATTTCTATAGGTGCAAGGGGAAACAGTGTTAACTTCTCTGGCAACCAAATTCTATAAGTGGCTTTAAAACCATCATTTGTAATAATTCTTTGAAGATTTGCGAATACCTATTAACACTTTAAGTACCTATAATTACAGTTTTGCACTAAAATGCTCGCCGATAGCTATTAGTTCATCTTTCATCCACCTTAGCGCTGAAATTTCTGTTCTAGCCATACTACAGGGAGTTGCCATTCTATAACTATTATCTATGGTTGCGCCATTTTGGTGTTTTAAAACAGTATTCTGTGAAATTTTGTGTTTAGATAGTAGCTGTCTAGTTTGTTTTATCTTAATGCGTTTTATTTCTATGGAAATCCTTAAGTACTGGTTCAATTTGCTTTGTTATTGCTGTGTTTATTTCCACACGAAAGTTTTATCAAAGTGTGATAGAAAGTAATCTTCCATGGATAAATAAACCGTTGATTCATTATTCTTGAATGGATTTTTTTGTAACTTTTAATACCGTTGTTACGTAAAGGCAGAAAATCACCTTTTGCTTTTTGTTTTTATTTACGTGCCAATATGCCGGGGAATTGTACTTTCAATTATTTGTGGTTACATAACCCCAAATTTAATAAATCGCTTGTAAAAGTGCCAGACAGTAACAAAGCCAGGTATAGTATATACTCTTCAGTTTTTGACATTGCCAAAATTGGGGTCACCTTTAATAAGTCACATGAATGGAAAAAACATTGTAGTCTTGCATGTAAAAAAAACCCTTTAGGAATTCACTATTTTCTCTGTGCTACACAACCAAAGCAATCTTCGAGCTCTGCGGCTACCGATTCATAGTCACTAACCACAAGGACAGCAGATAGTAAGCTCCTTCTTAACTGGACAGGAAACTCTAAAGGCCGAAATTATGCAGCAGTCATTCATACAAATCATGTGAGGATATTGGACTACAAGGTGTCTACTGGGTCAAGAAAGTCACTAATTGAAAGAAAAAGTCACAAATTTTTAATATTTTGGTCATATATTCACGAAAATAATTTTAGTTGGAATTTCCCGCACATCGTAACAACACGAATGCTTCAAAGATAGTGCTATCCACTACATGTGATGGAACGTGCCAGTCGGAAGTTGCCTGATTGCTTTGTTTGTGATTCCAACGACAAGGTTAACGTTCGCCATCTTGTATTAAATTTTAATGTGGCGTGCTACTTGTCTCGTGGGGTGTGTGAGTGCATTATGTCGTGTGTTTGTCTACAAATAATGGTTTTCGAGTGAATGAATTGGAATTCATGTTTTGTAGATGATAGGGGAAAATACCAGGACATTTTCTACACAAACCGTGCGTTCATCTGTGTTGTGGATCTGGATCAAGATGTTGGCGGCAATTATCAATTTTTTACGCTCAGCTATCCGACTGCGATTTGAAGGCGGTGTAAAATGTATATTATAATTTCAAATTAACGTTGGCAGAAAATAGCAATCGTTTTCACAGTGAAATATGGTGTATTTTTTATAAAATATACTATTAGTGTTAATATTTGATCCTTAACGTAATTCATTTAATTTTAAAGACCATTCATTCAAAACAGTTGAAATTTACCAATTTTTAAAATGATTTTCGTTGTTTTATGGGCACATAAAATATTAGGCCTAAATTATTTTTTAATCGTGTTGCGAAAAAAATCCATAATTTTTTGGGGGGCATTCAAAGATTTTATGTGTGAAGTTTAGGCTAATCTGTTAAAAGATGCCCGGTAATGTTTGTTCAAAGAGCTAGCTAGTATTTTCTTCAACAGATAGCACTAATTTTTAGAAAATAATCGTTTTAAACAAACTAAGTTTGTTATTCTCACTTTTACATAGTAGCGCAATTACTTTTCTGGCTTTGGTGTTTCTATTTATTTAATGTATATGTTTTTTGCACTTAACATTTATTTTCATTCTTAATTTTATTTATTATTTTTATTAGAAGTTATCCAGGCCTAAGTGTTTGATTTGATGTTCATTTCGGCAAGTTCTAGGCTAAATGACTGATATATTAGATTATTCAGACAGTATTGACAGTGAAAGGGACTTTGTGCCTGAAAGTGAGTGAAAGCACTAGTGTTGACAATAACACACACCAACTTTAAAATTATAAGTACTGTCTCGTTTACGTGATTTTACAGACAAACCTACAAACACCAAACTTATATAAAATTTTATAGAAATAAATGCTCTTTCTTGCAGGATGATTGGTGAAGAAGCAGTGAAAAGAAGAGAAAAATATGTTTTTAAGTTTGAATTTTTATTCAAGTTTTCAAAATCTCCAATGTTTATTGTATGTGAGATTTTTTCTGAAAACTTTTTCAGTGCGAAAATTTAAAAGAGAGATAAATATATGAAAATTAGCCTGAGTTTTTTGAATAAGCCAAGTTTAAATGTGTTTCTTGCAAAAGAGTTAACTATTCACTGACGGTGCTACAAAGTGGCAAATAATCTATAATTCCATTTCCTCCGGCACTCAGCTGCTTTATCTATAATATTTTAGTGGAAAATATAAATGTATATTAGATAAAGTTCTAACCAAATTATCACAACCAACGGGAGAAGTTTAACTTGACATTTTCTCTAAAAATATATTACTCTTTACATAAATAAAATATTTTCTTGGGCCAATATGGCTGTTCCCACTTCATTTCAGGCCTACTCCGGTAGGAATCAAGGTAAAAATTAAGAATCTAAATCGAAAAACTTGTAATATTAATGATTCCCAATTTGGAATTTAAAACAAAAATTTCAAGAAACATTAAAAAAAAGTACATATCATGAATTCTTGATTTTGTTAAATTCTTTATAGAAACAATTACCTTTGAGGGAACGCAGAATTTTTCAAACTAACAGCAATATTTCTTGGAGAAGCACCATTTTGGGAAATATATTTTTCCATTTAAAAGGTGATCCATCATGAGAAATAGATATCTTTTTCCCCTCTAGCCAATGATTTGGACAGTTCCAACACATATTTTACCTGCAGTCAATCCCCTTTTATCCCGGTCTATACCAGATACTGCACGATTAATAAAAAATACTTGGATAATAGAGTACAAAACTTTTTCTATATTTATAGTTATTAGGTAGAAAATCTTTAAAGATACTGCACGGATTAATAAAAAATACTTGGATAATAGAGTACAAATTTTTTTTTATATTTATAGTTATTAGGTAGAAAATCTTTAAAGAAACCAAAATTTTGCAAAACAGTCTTTTTAAACTGGGAAAGATTCAAGGAAATTTAAAGTCTGGTAGTATTCAAGGCAAGTTAGTGCTGTAAAGGATTCATGCGAAGTTAGAACTTGGACAGATTCAAGGGAAATTGAGAGCTGGATAGGATTCTACAAAAGATATAGAGCTGTGGAGTTGAGGGGAGTTAAAAGATATTTATTTCTGTTTTTACTCTAAAATTGATATATTTTCCACGATACTTAATGCAGATTTTAAAATAAATAAAAATAAAATAAAACACAAACCTAACTACACTAAAATGAAGTCAATTTAACTGTAAACAACTTATATTTAAAATGTGTTATTCCTAATTATATTTAATTTAACTCTAGTTTTCATTTTAATTTGAATAAGCAAAGCTACCATACTGAAAATAATAATGATATTATCTTTGTAAATTTTATATTTTAAACAATCGACCAATTAATTGATAGATCCAGCTTTAGAAAAAACCGTTCCAACTGCACAACAACCATTATTATTCTTAATATTCCTATAGTTAATGTCCCCATTCCAAAAAATGACAGTCATGATGACCAAAGGCTAATATGCTTAAATTTGATAATGAGAATTTATTACAAATCAGGACTTGAATTTAAAATTCATATCAAAAAACTTAACACAAGTATCCATGACAATACAGAGCAGCTTGTTTGTGAAGTAATTAAGGTGTGGCAGAAGGCAGTGTAAGTGTTTTTACAGTTTTTATAGAATTGAAATATTTTCGTCAAAATAAATCAAATATTTCTCCAGTAACAACATAGAATTTAGTTTTATTCACATGCTAATATCAACAGATCTTGAATTTCTGTCAAGGGTGTCCTGGAATTTTGTCAAAACTTTTATCTATTTAAAAAGTTTTGACAAAATGTCAGGACCTTCTTGACATATATTCAAAATCTGTTGATATTAGCATGTGAATAAAACTAAGCTCTCTATGTGAATATTTGATTAATTTGGCCAAAATATTTCTATTCTAAAAAACTAATAACACGCTCTCTTTTGCTGCACGTTAATTGTATATTCTTTTCTGCTCTGACGATTATTGATGTATTTTCTTCTAAGTTGTCATGTTTGGCAGGACTGGATAACTATTACGGAGAGAGGGTATTGTTGCTTACTAAGGTACTGTGTTGTGTTTCTCTAGGTAGCTACAGGCATGAAGGCCCGCATCATGGGGCCCAACTACACACCTGGCAAAAAGGAAGACCTTTTTGAAAAGGCAATTCAGCGCACCATCTTGATGATGGGCCGCTATGTTGAGGCGATTGAGGATGTTCCTAGTGGGAATATCTGCGGTCTGGTGGGCGTGGATCAGTTCCTGGTCAAGACTGGAACCATCAGCACATTCAAAGATGCTCACAACATGAAGGTCAGTGATACTAGGTAGGGAGGTAAAGAGTTTTAAAACTAACCGGGGAGGGAAGTAGCACTAAGTTGTGTAGTCAGGAGTTTACAGTTTCTTGTCACTGTCGAATGAGATGAAACGAGGAACAAAGATAACGAGGTGGAGGTTCCAACTAGTTGCTGTGACTGATCGTTGAACTCCGGCTATATTTGTCCGCCCTGCAGTACTACCTGAGGGCCAGTCTGGGTCGCATTTAACATGGGGTCAATCAAAACAAAAGCACTCCTGCAGTTTAACTCTAACCATTAAAAATGAAACTGATTAATAAACTACAATCCTTGTTCATTTAATTCACATATTAAACAAAACAATCAAACCAACACCTAAAATATATTCCCCCATCAAAACTATATGTTTTTTTAGAAAATAAAACTTGATATTGTAATTGTAAAATAAAATAAAAAAGTTATTATTGGTCAATTTAATTGTTTCATTATCATACACAACATATTAACGTGTTTTATACAAAATTTCAGAATTTACGCTCAATTTTATGTATGGTGTGGTTTCGTATTAAACCTTGTTCAAATGCTTATAACTTCCTCAAAAAATCAAGCAAAATTTTAAAATTATTTTTAAGATTTAAATCAATTTTATAAATAATAATATTTATCAAAATTATAATTTATAAGTAAATATTTCCATGCCCCATTCCCCTTAATGTAACCAAAAGTGGAATGACGCCCGCGCCAAGAAATGCCCAGGTGAACATTGTCAGGAAAAGGATTAATAGAAATAGTAATATTTGTTAATACTGGCAGAAAGAACATAACAAGTATGGTGACTTGTTGTTGCAGGTGATGAAGTTCAGCGTCTCTCCAGTGGTGCGCGTGGCTGTTGAGCCGAAGAACCCAGCGGATCTTCCGAAGCTTGTGGAGGGTCTGAAGCGTCTGGCCAAGTCTGACCCTATGGTACAGTGTATCATTGAGGAATCAGGGGAACACATCATTGCAGGGGCAGGAGAACTCCATCTGGAGATCTGTCTCAAGGTTTGTCGAGCCACACACGTAAGTGCATGAGATGTTATTTAACTTGTGAACCAGACTAATGTGAGTTATGTGAAATTGTAGGATCTGGAGGAAGATCATGCTTGTATTCCAATCAAGAAGTCTGACCCAGTCGTATCGTACAGAGAGACGGTGTCTGCAGAGTCAGACCAGATGTGTCTGTCCAAGTCTCCCAATAAGCACAATCGACTGTTTATGAAGTCTGTACCCATGCCCGATGGTTTGGCTGAAGACATTGACAATGGCCAGGTAAATCCACGTGATGAGTTTAAGGCCCGTGCTCGCTACCTGGGTGAGAAGTATGAATATGATGTAACGGAGGCTCGTAAGATCTGGGCGTTTGGCCCCGATGGCACTGGACCCAATCTATTGATGGACTGTACCAAGGGAGTACAGTATCTGAATGAAATCAAGGACTCTGTGGTGGCAGGCTTCCAGTGGGCCACCAAGGAGGGGGTTCTTTCTGAAGAAAACATGAGAGGCGTGCGCTTCAACATCTATGATGTCACTCTCCACACTGATGCTATCCACAGGTAACTAACACTACCCTCATCAGGATGTATGAATGTTAAAATTAATGGGTTATAAGAGAATGAACAAGTGAGGTAGTATAGGCTATTAAAAGGCTGGATGCTTTTTTATAATTTCTTTTACCTTTAATATCTAAAATAAAGTCTCAAGTTGCGATAAGTAGTAGAGGCGGTTATAGAAGGTTTGACTGTTAAATAAAGTGAAAGTTTTAAGAATAAAAGCAGTATGACTTGGTGTATAGATGTTAAAGCAAGAGAAGTGGGGATAAACTAAGTATGAGCTATATGCACAGTTTCTTGCCTAACCCATAAGGGAACGGCTTGCGGTTAAACTTGTGTTATTAGTTATGATCCATTTGTTTTTAAAAACTTTTTGAGCCATTACCTGTTGTGGATGTTATAAACTATTTCTCTACATAACATTTGTTATGTATTTCCTAAAAGTGTGATTATAGCACTAAAAACTGAATGTAGCCTCTAAAACATGAATTTTGTTTTGAAATAATAATTTGTAAGAAAACTTGGATCTAAGGTATAGTGTTATTTTATTTCGTGAACTCAAAAATATGTAATAATGATTTCTATGAACTCAAAACAAGTTTTGGCTTGGGTGAAATAAATTTTTCAAACATTTTATGGAAAAACTGGTTCTAACTAGAGACTACATTGAAGTCTTTCCTTTGATTTTTCTATCCACCTTTTGTGAACCTTCTTCCAGATAATATACAATTAACTAGGGAGTCTGCGAGCTCATGTTTTTTTCTAGAGATGGGTCGAATCCATTATTTCAGATTCTACATTTTATTTTCGAATCCGAATCCTAGCAAATCGTTGTGGGTCTATTTGTAAATCATAAAAATTTATAGGCCTAAACTGTGAATTAAGGTTAATTTCAATCGTGCTTTCAATTTTAACCAACCCCAAACCCCCCTCGCAAAATACTGGTTAAAATGGGTACCCGTCATTTGGCCTAAAGTGTAGGCCAAATGACTTTAGGCCAAACGACTTTTTGTAAAGTTAATTTTTAGACCATTTATTAAAATATGTTTTGCTGTCTCCGGAAACATTCGTTAAGATTTGTAGTGATGCTAATAGATGGCGAGGTGTGTAGTGTTTAGTTAAATAGTATATACTACCGTTTCAAAATATATAAGTCTTTTCTCAATTTACCACTTCCCAAGGTATAGCAGCACGTCCATTAACCTGTAGTACCACTTTTGTATGTTGAACTTTTTACATTGCCAAGGTTTTGTACTAATTTTTGACAAACCATCTTGTTAATGTGGGGAGTGCCAGGCCACCACCGTGGTTCAGATTCCACGTTAAACTGTAGGTCCTTCATTTCATCTCACAATCACCCTACCATTACACATTAGCGTAAGTGCGTATAACACGAACGGGTAGTAAGACGTGGTGCTAATAATAATAATAATTTTTGTACCGTTTTGTACCAGAAATAAAAAGTTTTGTACCCGTACCGTTTTTTATTAATTAGCACATACATGTGGTTACACCATTTTAATAATTTTGTTTTATTTTGAATTTTGAATATATTTTTTTAAGTGCCAAAGTATATTTTATCAGTCTTTCTAAGTATATTTGTTTATTAATTTTGCTAAATGAATTAATTAATCATTCATTTTTTAATAATCATATTAACTTACTCGAGTTTGCCCACGGCTTCGCTCACATTTTAGTTGGGTAAATTATCTTATTTTTAGCAAATCATCTAAACCAGGTTTTCTCAAACTCTATACTCTTGAGCCTTATATGAACATAAAATTAATTGTTAAGACTCTTATTCTTAGAAAAAAATAACTTGTTTACGTTAAAATACAAAAATGAGACATTTATTATTTAATTGATTTAGTTATTTTCTGATAAGAGCTTTGTAGAAGTTTATAAAAATAGTAAGGTTTTGTAAGATATTAATTAATTTTATTGCTTCATAGGTCAAACAGAATATTAATTTTTTAGTAAATCATAATTTAGGCAAGTCGAAAGAAGTGAGAAATTGGTTCACACCTCATCTGAAATCCCTTCGCGCCTCGCAGTTTGAGAAACCCTGATCTAAACTACCAAAAATACAATTTCAGACACGTATGAGGCGAAAACTTTGTATGTTGATGAAGCCACAAATTAACTACTACCTATGAGAAGTAAAATCTATTTTATAAATATATATATAATCTATTTTATATATATATGCAGTCTTTGCATCAATATTTGCTCGCTTACGCAGAGACATTGTTGAAATGAACACCAAAAGAAATAGTTTAAATTTACTAACTAAACATGAATTAATTTGAAAGAATCACTCTAGTACTAAGCACCTCAGCTTATCAAATAAATTGTTCTGTTAGTAATTGTTTCTATTGGTTTTTGAAAATTTTCCCTTCTCCTCCCCAATCATAATTGCTCTAACTCCCATTTATACACATAGTTTTAAGAATACTTTCTTTATCTATAGTTGTTCTACCTGCCAGCCAAATTTAGATTTTAAACTATAGATAAAAGGTTTTTTATAACTCCCCCCGCCCCTCCCTTGATTTCATGGAGTTACATTTTAAAAGGCTCAGACTTATTAGTTATTTGGAGTGGTGCATTTACGGGCATGCCAAAATTCAATTTTTAACGACACTGCACTGAGATGTAGTAGTTTCTATTAATTTTGTAGATTTTGGACCCCTTATTCCCCAACCCACTTTGAGAAATTTATAGTCTAATGTTATTTTGGCTATCTGGGATTTGATTTATCTTTATTTATCTGTCAAAATTTTATTTTTTTCCTAATCTCAAAAAGTTTTTTTCTCTATTATACTCCATCACCACTATTTCTCAGAATGCAATATTAAATAATAATTATTATTATTATTATTATTATTATTTTGTAAATGTCTATTTGTGTTGTTTCCCGTACCTAATTAATAAATTTAAATTCTTTACAATACAGAGAAGTAATTAATATATTAGTTTTTGAAAATGTTGACCTCCAAGCTCCCCTTCCTCCTGCAATTACTCAACTCACTGAGAAATTTCAAATTTTAAGGTTTATTTGGTCATCTTGATGGGTCCTTCCTTATACTAAGGCTACTAGAGTTGTAGGGAAGGCTCGTTCACTTTACCGGCCAGCATTCAGCTCTACCCTAACACGCAGCGCTGCTGTAACGTCTGATCGTGACCTAGCCAAGCTTGCTTCTGTTCAGATCATGTGACTGTGTAGTGCAGCACTTTTTTAAAATTATTATTCAGCACCACGTCTTACTACCCGTTCGGGTTATACGCCTAAGTACTAATTACGCTAATGGATTAGGAATTGGGAAGGTTGAATTAGTGGAAATGAACCCGCATTTGCGTGGAGGGAGAGTGGAAAACCATTGAGGAACCCCCCCCCTTCCCCCCCAGTTCACCCGACCGAGATTCAAACCTCGATCTCCCCATCCTCAGCAGTAGATCTCAACACGACTAGCGCGTTAGCTATCTACGCCACCGATGCGGGTGCGCTCGTTACTAACTTCTTATTTATGTCAAGTATGCTTCCAAAGTCAATGTGAATAGTAAATGTTTGTATGTTTATAGTAAGCTTTCTTATTATTTATGCGTGAAGGGTTGCAAAAAGTGTCATACCGATACTAAGAAAATGCCGGGTAAGCATTGTATCGTTGCCGTATGCAATAAAAGTAATCTAAGAGATATGGTGTTATACACCATGACTTCCCTAAAGATTCTGATGTCAGACGAAGATGTATTCCTTTCTGAACAAGATGGAAAATGGAGTCATGATTCATATTTTATTTGCTCAGAACATTTTTTCACCTAATGAATATGAACAAGACCTTCAGTCCTAACTGCTGTAATTTCCTTAAAAAAGCAAATTAAAATCGCCCTTATTTGTGATGTCTCCGAAAATGTTATCCAAGGGGAAAATATATCACCCGTGAATCTAGGCATTGTATTAGATTTACGAAACAAATAGTAAGTGGTTTCATGGCGTGTAAACATGTCACCCCCAATAGTTTTACTTTATGGAAAAGTCCCCTTCTATAGTGAATTTAATGATTTGTTTAAATAGTTTACTTAACTGCAAGATTTCACATATGCATTTTATAACCTTATTAAATAAATCGATCTTGCTTCATTAATGTGGACAGTAGTCTATAAGAAAAATCTCCCCATGCAGGGTGGATATAGTTTTATGTTATCCATGCCATCTTAAAACATACTTTAGAAACATTATTTCTAAATTAAATAAATCACGTGGCTGTATGACACACATGAATATGTTTTTGTACAAGAACATAGTTTATTGTAGTACATGAACAAATGTATATAGTACGCAAGTTAATGAAAGCATTAAGGTATTTGGTGACGTAAATGTTCACTTAAATTATGTGTTAACTTTTCAATATAAATTTAATAACCCTCTTGTAAGTAGGCCTATTCATAAACCAATTTGTAGTATAGTGAAAATCTTGAATTTATATTAATGTTCAACTGAGTGTGTCAAACTATATATTTAAAGGGTAATATTAGATTCAGCTATATTTGTGTTATATAAGTTGGTAATAATTTATGCCCCCCTCAAAGTTGGAGATAATATGTGTGTCCTCCACCTATATCTCCCACCCGCCCCCCCTCAATTGGAAATAAAGTTGTCCTCTAAGATTGAAGTTCAAATCCCAGCCGGGTGTAACAAGGGTATTTTTCCCTAAAATGGTACCCTACTCTCAATATACGCAAATGTAGGTACATTCAATCTAAAATGTAACATTCCTCATTCCTGGTTCATTAGGGTAAATTGATGTATGTGTACAACTCAAACGGGTAGTAAGTCACAATGAAAAAAAACCTATTGTGATGACTATCAAGAGTATCGGCGAAGCTTTATTAGTGTCGGGCGAGGTAGTTTGTAAAAACACTATTTTTAAGGAGTTTTTAGGTGCTTGACTCCAAGCCAGTGGAAAATATTTGAAAATGGAATGCCACTAAAAGCTATTTGGGGTGTTCCTTAAGCATTTAGAAATAATAATAGATTGTTATATAATCTTTTTGAAGTTTGATGCAAACCATCTTTCAGCTTCAAATTCAAGTATATCAGAGGGAAGTTTAACAAAATGGAGGAAGGCACATTTCGATGGGGGGAGAAAAATTTGGTAATACCCCACCCTATCAACCCTTCCCTCTTTCCCAGTTCACGCTCAATGAGTGACACTCGATATAAAACTAGTGACAGACAAACCGTAGAATGTAGCTTATTTCCTCAGAGTCTGACAAACTAACTTAAATCTAGAACATCCAGCCCCCTGACAGTTAATTCATCATTGTGAAAGGGGAAAAGCACAGTCAACCAATGATACGTTTTTCGGACATTCTGGGAATCGAACCCGGGACCTTTAGCTCAGTATACAAACACGCTACCAACTGAGATAAAGTGTCGGACTGTGTATTGAAATCAACATTTAGTACGGTTTATGTGTTGTTAGCAAAATAATTCTATATTACGTGATAAAAAAATTACACCTCTGTAAACAAATAAAAACTGGTACGTTGGTATTAACGCTATAAACTACCTGATCTCATAAGTCATTGCACTCAAAATATAACTTGTTTTTAAGTGACGCGGAGGTCGGGGTGTAGTGTAGTTCTTCTTTTATATTCATTAAAATATTAAATTATAAGAGACTTGTGAGATTTAAATGTATTTATTGAATGATCATAATACTAGTGTAAATATTTTTATGAGAGTTCGGCCATTCATTTTTTCTGGTACAAAGGCTCCTTCGGTCTAAAATGTGAGAACCCCTGGTCTAAGTCAATATATGTTAATGTGTTGAATAACAATCTCTGGTAGCTTTGTCAGTTCGAAGTACTTTAGTATTAATTTTAACCGAAATTGGGTGGGGTGCGAGTGATTCTGAAGTCTCTATCTAAGCGAGGTCCTCGGTGTAATAACCCATATCTTGTGTTAAGAAACTTAAAAACTAAAACGAACTTAACTACCAGAATGGTGGCTACTAGTTATATACATTTTCTTGTATACAATGTATGGAAGCTACTATGGTTGTGCTTTTTTCAAATGAGAATATAAGTGGCACTTTTAATATGTGTGTGTGTGTTTGTTTTGAATATAAAGTCTTAAACAAAGTCTTAAAAAGGAGCCTATGTATACGACTCATCTTCTGTGTCTAATGTTTTAGTTATAAAGTAAATAATTTATGTTTGTATTGAAATTATTAGGGGACATGGGGGAAGATGCCCCGTTTACTCCACCCCATTGAGTGCGCCACTGGTTCTAAGTAAACGCTTAGTTAGAGGTCATTTTATCATAGATATAATTAATTTATAAAATATGATAGTTATTAAAATGGTTTTTATGAACTTATAACGCCCCTTTTTCTCGTCAAATGAAAAAATCAAAAGTATATCCATTAGCTTTTATTTAATTAAAGGGTACTAAACTTTTAGTTCAAAACCTTTTTAAAAAGGTTTAGATTATATATATAATGTTAATATTGAATACTTTTGAGCCAGTGTGTTAAAGGAGTCTCTCATTTTATATTAATAAGTCAATATAGTAAGTATAGTATTTATCTTATAAATGTTAAATAAAGTTTAAATGTAATTATAATTATACAAAAATGTACATTTGTTATATTTGAATATGATGTATTTTCACTGTCTAAAATATGTTTTTCAAGTAAATAGAGTAAGCTCTAGTAGTGTTGTTTTTTCATTGTATCTTCACACCAGTCAATGCTTTCCACATTTAATAGCAATTAGAAGGTAGGTATGAGGAAGATAGAATTATGAGAAGTACCCTCGTTTGCGTGGAAAAACGGGAAACCATTTACAGGGTTCCTACGCTCTGGAAAGTCAGGGAAAGTCAGGGAAATGACAATTCATGTCTTCATGTCACACTTAGAAAAAACAAAGAAAATATTTTTTCTATTTACTGCGTCATAAGCCACTGCCCCAATGAAGAAAGCTGAGGGGCACTTACCATGCTCAAACTTGCCCTAACACAAGTTTTGGTAGCATTTTATTTCAGAATGTGAACGCAGAGGTCTCCTAGCCTGCACATGACAATTCTTTTAACTTTAGTGATCACTTGTTTTTGTTCTTGTTCAAGGTTTGTCATCGTTATAGTTTGATACAGTGCACCAGGACTGATTAGACTACACCAGCAATGTCTAACAAAAAAACCGTTTTTAACCAGCTCTGGCTAAGCCCAGACCATTTTCCTGAATTCTCATACTGGATAAGTGGTGTTGAAAGTAATAAGCTGCAGGCATTTTGTAAAGTGTGCAAAAAAATTATAAACTTAAGTAATATGGGAAAGCAAGCATTAGCTTCCCATGCAAAAGGACCAACTCATATCAAAACTCTTGAAACTTTGACAAATCAACGATCTCTGTTGACTTTTTTTTCAAAAAAGTCAAGTGATTCAGGTTCATCGAGCTCCCCAGTTTCAAGAGAATCTCTGGCACACAAAGACATTCTACCTAGTGATGATTCTGCTGGTTGCTCGAAGAGTTTTTCTGTTTCATCGAAAATCGTAACGTCGCAGAAGGAAGCTGTTGCTAAAAGTGAAATTAGTGTAGTGCCTCAAAGAAACCATAACACTTTTGTTATAAAAGATGATATAACTAAGGCGGAAGTCATTTGGGCTATGCAAGTTGTTGACAAAAAAATGTCTTTCAATTCGTGCAATAATTTAAGTACAATTTTTCAATTGATGTTTCCCGAGTGTTCCATTGGCATCCTTGGTGGAGACAAGGCTGCATACTTCATTGTGCATGGCTTGGCTCCATTCTTTCATAATAATTTACTGGACCGCCTAAAATCATGTAACAACTTGGTAATTTGTTTTGATGAGGCATTGAATAAAGTTATTCAAAGAGGACAGATGGACATTGTAATTAGATTCTGGGACAAGGAAAATCATAAAGTCATCAGTCGTTACTTAAACAGTGTGTTTTTCGATAGGAGCACTGCTGAAGAATTACTGAAGCATTTTCTGGATGGTATTTCTCCTCTTCCACTCTCTAAGTTGATACAAGTGTCAATGGATGGCCCAAATGTCAATTTAAAGTTTATAACACTTCTTCAGGAACACCTCAAATCTGTAACAGACAATGAAGTATGTAGTTTGCTAAATCTGGGAACATGTGGGCTTCATGTTGTTCATGGTTCCTTGAGAACAGGAGTAGAGTCTGTTGATTGGGATATAAGTAGCTTATTACGTCACATGTACTACCTGTTCACTGACTCTCCAGCTCGTCGAGCATTGTTCACCCAGTTGACAGGGTGTACAACTTTTCCATTGAAGTTCTGTGGTGTGCGTTGGTTAGAGAATGCGAAGTGCTTTCAAAGGGCATTACAAATTTGGGACCATGTTATTAAGTTTCTCAAAGAAGCAAAACTTCCTAAAACAAAACCTGTAGAGACACTGAAAAGAGCAGCCTGTGATCCATTCCTAAAGTGTAAACTAGCGTTCTGCAAGACAATTGCAGATGAATGTCAGCCTTTCCTGCAACGGTTCCAGACATCAAAACCAATGACTCCATATCTTTTTGAAGCTGTAGAGAAACTTCTAAGATACCTTATGAATCGTTGTGTGAAACCTGATCTTATGACGTGCACGGGTCCAAAGTTACTGTCTATTGACACAAAAAAATCAGAAAATTTGATCCTTAGCAAAAATATTGATATAGGATTTGCAACAAAACGTTTGTTAGGAGAAACTGCGATCACAGTAACAGAAGACAAAAATTAGAATTTATACATGAGTGCCGCAGTATGTTAACCACCATGATTGCAAAACTACAAGAAAAAAGTCCCTTAAAACAGAAAGCTGTGAGAGGTTTGTCTTCATTGGATCCTTGTGTTATTCAACATTCACCTCAACTGGCCCAGAAGAGATTTTCTTTTCTTTTGGAGGAACTCAACCATGCCAACATCATAAATGATGTTCTGGCTGAAAATGCCAAGAAAGAATACTTGCATTTTTGCAACCTCAAAAAATCTGAGCTTCAAGAAATATTTCGTCCTTGTGATCAGTTTAGTGATAAAGTAGGACTTGACACTATTTATGGTAGCTTTCTAATAGGAGAAGCAAACTACAAACATCTTTGGGAAGTAATAAAGATTTGCCTTGTCTTGTTGCATGGGAATGCAACTGTTGAAGGTGGTTTTTCAGTCAATAAATCTTTACTGGTTGAAAACATGCATGAAAAGACAGTTATTGCACAGCGTCACATTCATGATGAGATACAAGAAGCAGGAGGGATTAAAAATATACACATTAGCAAAAAGATGTTGGATTACGTGAGAGGTGCTCGGAAACGCTATCATGAATACTTAGAGATGAAGAAGCAAGAAAAAAGTGAAAAAGACAAGAAGGCAGAAAAGAGGAAATTAGATATACAAGTTAAAGATTTAGAAGGAGAAATAAAAAAATTAATGATGGCAACTGAAGAGAAACGAGAAGCAATAGACGTGGAGTTGCAAGAACTGAAGAAGAAGCAAGCTTCACTTTATTAAATATAACATAGTTTCTTATTGTATGACTATAGTGATAATTTTAATAAAAATAAAATTGACTTGAGACATGAATAATATGAAAGCAGACAGAGTTCCTGTTGTAAGCTATTCAGTTCAGGAAATGTACAGTTTAGGTAAAATAAAACTGTAATGATACCAAACTCTTTAGTATGTTCTTAGTGGCCTGTTATTTAATACGTATTTCTGCACATGATACCAAAGGGAATCAAGTTTGTTACAAATTTTTGATAGGGATTATTTTTCCATCATTTTCCCTCAACTGATTGGCAAGATGTCTGCTTTCTTATTCTTCCATGAGAGGTGAGGCAAGGTCGGCTGTAAGGGGGGAGGAGGCCGAAATAAATTTATTTAAATTAATATTTTCACGTGTATAGTACCGTAAAGTTATAATGGAAATTTTATGAGAAATTGGTCAGGGAACTTGGGAAAATAGTCAGGGAAAAGTCAGGGAGAATATTTTTACAAATACTGTAGGAACCCTGATTTAGGAAAAATTACCTTAAGTACACCGTGTAATTGAGCAGGCGCGGTATGCACATTTTTGTCCTCGATTCATTATTTTATAGTAAAAATCTTTCTTTCAAAAATGAAGATGAAATACATATTTAAAAAAATTAGATATCACTAAACTTTACACAAAAATATACAAATCAATACATTATTTAATCTATATAAAGCAAAGGATAAAGCAAGACATAGGTACCCGCCAACAACTCGTGAAACTCAAAACAAATTATGTTAGTGGGTTTGAAAAAGAACCAAAGGAAAGTTGCCGGGGAACAATGAATTTTTGTTATGGTTTACTTCAAGGTCCTTTGCTATTATTAGGAATGGAGGGAGGAGAGGACTGCTGCCTAAACCCACCCTTCAAAGTCTCTTGTAGAGTGCGACGGAGAAGAGAGAAAGAGAAGATTTAGCCTGTTTGCCACGTAACTCAAGTTGGCCCGCCACATTGCTGAAAAAAAACTATTTTGTCTAATCGTTTGTGCTCTATTTGTGCTCATATGTGCCCGAACATGAACATTTGTGCTGTGAAACTGGCAAATTTAGAAAATATTTAATGTGGTGGGCCAACTTGAGCTAGCCCACCACATATTGAAAAACACAACATAACAAAATTTATTTAAGTCAATCCATTGTGCTCCATTTGTGCTCATATGTGCCCGAAAATGAACATTTGTGCTTTAAAATTATAAAATCTAAAGAACAATTAATGTGGCGGGCTAACTTGAGTCTTCCTTATACCATAACCTGTAGAAAAATTGAATTCAAGCAGGCCCGCCGCATTTTTAAATATCAATGTAACAAAATTCTGTTCTCACCATTCGTTTGTTTTTCGTTTGTGCTCATATGTGCCCAAAAATGAGTATTTGTGCTCTATAATAAGAAAATCTAGAAAACAGTTAATGTGGTGGGCTAGCTTGAGCTCTAGTTGGATCGCCTTCATTAAATGTTATCTAAAAGGCCTAGATTCACAGCTCTAACGTTAATTTTCGGGCACATATGAGCACAAACTAAGAACAAACGAATGGTGAATACAGAATTTTGTTACATTGATATTTAAAAATGTGGCTGGCCAGCTTGAACTATATTTTTCTACAGTTTATGATATAGGGAAGGTTCAAGTTAGCCCGCCACATTAAATTTTCTCTAGATTTTCTAATTTTAAAGCACAAATGTTCATTTTCGGGCACATGAGCACAAATGGAACACAATGGATTGACTTAAATAAATTTGGTTATGTTGTGTTTTTCAATATGTGGCGGGCTAGCTTGAGATCAAGTTGTCCCACCACATTAAATATTTTCTAAAATGGCCAGTTTAACAGCACAAATGTTCATGTTCGGGCACATATGAGCATAAATAGAGCACAAACGATTAGACAAAAAAATGATTTTTTTTCGGCAATGTGGCGGGCCAACTTGAGTCACGTCTGTTTGCATCTAGGCTTTAAGAGTGTCACTTTTTGGAATGGGAGAACACAAGCGATTCTAGCGGTGAGATATTTTTACCAACCAAAGCTCGTCAGATTTATCCCTCTGGCCTCTGCTGCAGCCATTGGCATTTCGAAGGTCCACTTGCTTACATCGTACGTTTTTCTTGCCCTAGGAAGTTATCCTGTAAAGGCTACCACATTTTATATTTTTACGTTTTATGAAGACTTAAAAAAAGACCAACGACAATTCCATAAAATCTTTTGTATTTTTTTCACAAGTTGAAATAATTCCTGAGAATGCTTTGCAAATTACTAGGAGGGAAAATTAGTATATAGTTTTTAAACAAAGGACCTATTGTGTTAACATAGCCCATGTTGTTAATAATATCACCGTAATAAAAATAGTTACACTATTTGAAAAAAATAACTACTAATTTTATATAATAATAGTTAAAATAATTCTAACAATAATAATAATAGAGTTAAGGATCTAGCCTAAACCATAATTTAAGTATATATACATATATATATATATATATATATGACCATTGTAATATTTACTGGCAAAATTTATTTAATACGTCACTATTATTTATATATTAATTATTAATACAATAGATAAAAAAAATATGTTCATATATATATCAGTAGCGCTAAACGAAAATTGGGTGTCACTTCAGACAAATTTAAAGTGGGTGGGTTGAATATTGGTTTCCACTTTCATTTTGCCTTTCGGAATAAGTTGTCAAAAGTCCCCATAATTTGAATGTACGCATATAATTTTACCGCGCGTAAACGATGTTGAGAATGGGATTTTCTTATTGTTTTTCGTTAACTTTATGATCGTGAGATATATTAACAAGGAAATTATATCGGAAATCTATATATAAAAAAGGTGATATAGTGTTTTGTGAACTACTGATCTAGTTGTATGTAGGATATTGTCAATGTTTTTAGAAATATTGTAACTATCTCGCATCAGTTGTGCTATCTATATTCAGATGAAACAACAAACAGTACCTTTTACTTTCCGAAGATAACCGAAGGTTTTAAATTTACATTTTAGGCCAAATGACTTTAGGCCAACTGCCTTTTAGGGTAACTCCCTTTAGGCCAAACGCCTTTAGGCCAACTGCTGCGTCCCCGTTAAAATCCGGTCAAATTAAACAATCTAGACTCATATTATTGTTTAAAATCAAATCAATCGGAATTTGAGTGTCTTTTAGTTATTTTTAAAAGTGTTGTTAGAATGGGTTAAGTTTCTAAAAAGCATGTGAAATAAACATATTAGGCCTAGTTATCCTCTGATCAACTTTAATCATCAATGAAGGTTATTTTATTGTATTAAGATAGCAAAAATAAAAATACAAACATACTTTTAATAAAAACTAAAACAACGTGCTTAACAATCAAACATTGATTGGAAATAGTGAACTCAATAATGCTTAAATATGTTTTATTATTATTTTATTTTATAATCATTATCTATTTTTGCGTAGAAAACAAATATATTCGATTCTTGCTATATATCGATTTCTGAGAATACATTCTATTTAAAACACGAACATATTTTCGACTAAAATATGTTCATTCCCATTTTATAAGGCAGGACTACGTTTGAATATTTCCACAATTACTTCAATAACATATTAAAATATTTAAAACTCTATAGTGCTTACTAAGTGATAAGATTACCTGAATCGATTCTAAGCAAACAATCGATAAACTATACGTATGCCTGGTAGGGATAAATATACAGTTTTATCGCTGTCTGACTGTTGACAGTATTTATTTTTCATGAAACCCAACAAAATGTCTAACTTAAGGATCATATCCAATAAATTGGGTTTCTTACATAGTTGTAGATAGTTATAACCAGTTGGGTAGTAAGAATTAACAGTATCTTTATTTCAATCATCACTCTAAATATATACATCATGGCGGCTGACTTTGTATCATCCGTAATGTGTCTTATTTGTGTTAAACTCTAGTTGAATTTGAAAATGTCCACAAGTTTGAAATATAAAGAGTATATATTTATTTTAAATGTAAATGACATCTTTAAAATTTCAGATTTAAAAAATATAAATACTTTCATAAAAAAAAATTAATAAACGGAAATATCTGGTTTTAAATTAGAAATAACACTTGTGTATCACATTGTTTTAAATTTTCAGAGATTTTACTCTCATTAATGTATCTTGATATTAAAAATATACATATTTCTGAAAATTCAAAACAATGTGCAACTGCTGAAGTTTGAAAAAGTGGGAAGTGTAAAAGTGTCAGAAGAAATAGTCAGAAATTTTAAGTGCTTTGTATTTTGTTTATTATTCCTTAGTGTAATGTTGCATGATCAAATCTTCTGTTCCATTTCCATTCCTCTATGCACATTTGCACATGCACTCTTGTTAGACTTTATTTAATTGAGAAATCTACTTCAATCCAATTCTTAATACTTATAAAAGTTGATGCTCATACTTTAAAATTAAAAATAGTGTGACTAAAATAATATTTCTAGCAAACAATATTAAATAGTAAAATGACTTGTTGGGCAATAGTAAGGAAGCTGTTTCAAAACTGTAGAAATTTTACTAGGGGCTAGTAACGAAATAAACAGGGAAAACATTGGTGGACAATATTTTATAGCATACTTTGAAATATTATGGGTTAATGAGCTTAAATATTTAGGAACAATTTTAACTGGCAATAACAACATAAAATTTGATGAAAATAATAGTCAGGAAATACAAACTATATCGTACATATATTTGGAAGAAGGTACAGGAAAGGTGGATGGAAACATAAAATACGGATAAACACTATATAACTCTTACAATGAAAAGAAGAACACAGTTCACACTTTACACTGCTGCCAATGTACAAAGAGTTAATGGTTGCCTCTTAAGGAAAATTGATAGTCACCGCCCAATCCCCCGACCTAGGTTTCATTCTATCGGAACTCATCAGGGAGGAGTGTGAAACGCACAACGCAACGTCCTAAAGGAGAAAACCAAAAAACAAAAGAGGAAAAAAAAGAAAAGAATGATAGGACACTTAGATAGATCTTTTAATAAGTTGCGTTGTGCGTTTCACACTCCTCCCTGATGAGTTCTGATAGAATGAAACCTAGGTCGGGGATTGGGCGGTGACGATCAATTTTCCTTAAGAGGCAACCATTACCTTTTTGTACATTGGCAGCAGTGTAAAGTGTTAACTGTGTTGTTCTTTTCATTGTAATGGCCATATTGTGTTGGTCCCCCTTTTATATGTTTCTATCCACCTTTCCTATACCTTCTTCCAAATATAAATAATACAATACCTCATAAAGTGAAAAGAGGTTTTCCTTACAGAGTTATATCAAACTAAATCGTACAAAATGTTTTGACATCTTGGCTGCTCTAAAGAGATGTAAAGCCCAGAATATACAAAATAAGTAGTTTACGTGTGTGAAACCAGGGGTTCAGAATATGTTCAAAGATCCAACATTTCCCCGAAAACCATAGCACTAAAAATAATTCATTGAATATTTTATAGAGATTATTACCTACTACATCGTTTGGAAGATTCAAATTCAAACATGTTTTTAGTCATAGTTATTTTTATAGTAGCTACCTTATAAAAGATGTCTCTCAGAAATGGCAACCTTCCCATTTCCTTGTGTGCATTACATGTTGTTATTAATTGTTGCCAGTAGGCTTACCGGTACCAACATTTCATTTTACATCTTGAGAGTAAGAGCTAATGGAGTGTCATTCCGTGAGGCCTTGGTTTAATTGTTGATTTTCGTAGGCTCACCAATACTGCAAGGTCTTTCACTATCAATCACATTAGTGGAAATATCACTATTTACGACTGAGTTTTCCTGATCACTTGCAATACTCCCTTGATCCTTACTTCTAGGTTTTTATTGGGGATGTTTTATTAGATACGTGATATCCGAGCTTATCACGTCTGCCACGCCATTCACAATAAGAACAGTTGACGTTTTGTTTTCTCTTAAAAGTTGAAACAATATACATTAGTTTCGCTAAACCATCTAATTTTTTATAAACATCTATTGTACAATGTACGAATATTAACATGTCCACTAAAAACAACAATTTCATCGCTACACAATTATTAAAAGCATGTCACTAGTTTAAATAAACTGTGCGCACATCACCATTTAATTAGGCCGCAATATGGCGGGTGACTGAATTCAAACTAAAAAAAAAACATTGCTTACCCTCCCCTCCCCCGCCTGCCTACCATTGCTACCAAACACCCGCAATAGGGTAGGTGACTGATCACCCAGAACATGCAGCATGAATGGGAGATTCTAGAACCTTGTTGAGTAGATAACATTAGAGAGAATGTAATGAGGTGGACTGGATAGAACCGTAAGTACACTAATAAATATTATTTTGTGTGTTTTTTCAGGGGTGGGGGTCAAATCATTCCGACAACTCGCAGATGCCTCTATGCCTCAATCCTAACTGCTCAGCCTCGTCTGATGGAACCTGTGTATCTTTGTGAGATACAATGTCCCGAAGTGGCAGTAGGAGGAATCTATGGGGTCCTCAATAGGCGCAGAGGACATGTCTTTGAAGAAATGCAAGTGACTGGGACCCCTATGTTTGTTGTCAAGGCCTACCTGCCTGTAAACGAGTCTTTTGGTGAGCCACAAAATTAAATCACTATAGGGACTAACAGTCCAAAGTGCTTGCCTCGGGATGTTGATTCAACAGATTTTTCTAGAGCATTATAACCCTGTAGCACAACTTTCATAGGAGGGTTCCGTGTTGATTGTGGTTTGTAAAAGAATCCTGGACCCTTTAGCACGAGGTCATAGAAATTCCCATCTGCTGGTATAATCAGTCTGCCAAGAAAGTACACATTAAATAACTTTATTTAAAAAAAATCATTATGTGTGTACTGAATATTATAACAACCATATTTTGACCAAATAGTGAGGGATAGTCAATGCTTATCCCCTTCACTGTCAAGTATTTTGTCAATATCTTGTTTGTATACATTACCCTTTTTATGAATCTAGGTAGGGTTTAAAAATTATCAATTTTTTTTTTATCATTTTTGAATTCTTTATATGAAACTCAGAAACATATATTAACTTAATTTTAATTGTATATTTCTCCAGAAATTTATAGCTGCAAATTTCTGAAGGAAGTAATATCTATAGCTTCGCTACATCGACATTTTCATGATCTGGCCTCACTCCGAAGAATCCTTAGACATCTGTCTTAGATAATCTCAACAATTGCAGCCCCATAAACTTCCCCCACAATAAATCACATCATAGTATTACCTACCTTGACGTGGATCTGTTCCTTGAAAACAACCAAATTCGTACCACTGTACATATAAAACCCACCAATCACTAACAATACCTCCACTACCATTCAGTCTTGCCACCCGAGACAAGCGGATATGTTCAGAACCAGATGATTTAACTGAATATTAAACATCTCACCACAGCTTTCCAAAGCAGAAGTTACCCCAAGCCTTTAATAGACATCACCCGCCTCGGTGGCGTAGTTGGCTAACGCGCTTGTCGTGTTGAGCCCGACTGCTGAGGACGGGGAGATCGAGGTTCGAATCTCGGTCGGGTGAACTGGGGGTGGTTTTTCCTAAATGGTTTTCCACTCTCCCTCCACGCAAATTCGGGTTCACTTCCTCTAATTCAACCTCCCCAATTCCTAATCCATTAGCGTAATTAGTACTTAAAGCGTATAACCCGAACGGGTAGTAAGACGCGGTGCTAGATATATATTTAATAGACATCCAAATCACCAGAGGGATGACTACGACCCTCCAATAAAGTTGAGGACATCCCTCTCACAACATAATACCATCCTGGTCTACAACAAATCAACACCGTCCTTTAAGCAAAACTAACAACTTGATATATCAACTGCAGTGCAAACCATGTTATGCAGAGTATATAGGCCTCACTACAGGTTCTCTCAGACAGCGAATGAACAATCATCATTTTGACACAAACCACAAAGATCCAGACAAGCTTAGACAAGCTTGGCCTCAACTAAAGATAGTTTCACTCTACAAAATTAAAACATTTTCTAATTGTTATTAATTTTTAATAGGCCTATATATATATATATATATAATAATTTTACTGTAACACTTTCTAAATAAACCCACTTACAGTTAATCTTTTAGCTAGTTGTATTGCATTAGTTTGTTTTACACCAAATAAATTTCTCAAACCAATACCCGATTTTAAATCCATACAAACTTATATTGAAATTGATTTATTAAAAGATAGTACATGTCGAATGGATCCAGGATTAGCAAATGTTCTGTTTGGTTGCACAAGAGGAACCTAATGTTTGTTTTCTATCAGATACCTCACAAGAAATAAACAACAACTTTACCATTTAGTGCTTTGAGCATCCTGTGTTTCTGTCGAATGTCACTTTATGTTCCTTGGCATTGCACACATTTTCCATTACCTGAAGATTCCATTGCCTTGATGACACTTCCCTCTAACCTGCCGAAGTTGCTTTTGATGTTGAATCTTTGAAAATTTGCTCGGTTGACAACTGATAGGTTTTCTTGCTCCACTGTCCAAGCCTCTTTAAATTTTTTTCTGTGCTTAAATGTTTGACATAGATTTACTAGCTGGTATTACACCCAAATATTTTGTTGGTCTGGTTTTATTCTCAAAAACTCTTATTATGGTGATGGAATTCAAATTAAATTCCCTGGATTTTGGATTTGGTTTTAATCATCTGCTCTTTGCATTGACACTTTAATCATTTTTTCTCCAAAATAAAGAACAACGTAAATATGAGTTAATCCTATCTAGAATTATTGTTTTTACAACTGGCAAGCCAGGCAGAAGGCGCTGTGAGGTCAAATTCTTGTCCCTCTCACCACGATACCTGACTTGGAAATCCCTTTAGAATACCATAGATGTTGACCTCAAGTTATTGACATGGGATTTAAAAGTATTTTCCTCAAAAAGGAAATACAAATATGATAAACATGATTTTATGTAGTTTGTTGAAAACTGATATTCTTTGAAAAGTTCTTCCCTTTCTTCATCTAGCATGTCTGAATCCCTGGCTACCAACTTGTCTTGCTGTTCTGATGGTAGTCGATCTCTAGAAGCATTTAAAATTGTGAACAGCTTCTAGCACACATTGGTAGTTTCTGGTTTTAATTAATTCATTGCTACTTTGATGCAATGGTGAAGGATTTAGAGTATTCCATGACTTGAATGTGGCTGTTTGAATCTATAAACTGTGGACATGAAGGCCGCACTGTATCTAGTGGTTCTTATATAGAAGAAAGGTTTTGATTTGTTTTTGCCCATCGCAGTGAAAATTTAACTCAAATTGGAAAAAAAAAAGGCAATTTTAGTCTATGAACTATGACGTTTTAAAACATAAAAAATTAGATAAAAATAAACCAAAACAATCTGGAATGAGTAGTGGTTTTCATATGTGCTTCTAGTGACATCACCATCACCATCACCATCACACCATCTATGAGGATGTTTAAAAAAAAGATACAGCAACCAATTTACACACAGAGGTGTGGAGATGTATTGATGCTTAAAATCACTTTTCATGCTACGATTATTAATAACTATTGGGAAATATGCTTAACATTTAATGTAATTAACACCAAATTATTTTATTTGAAAGTCAACAGTCAAAGCTTTTGTCATCTTAATTTTTTTGTTAATCTTTGCATAACTGTTGGAACTGGATAGTTTGTTTTATCAACGCCTAATACACAGTATTTTATAAACATCCACTTAGCCGTGAGTATAGGAGTGTTTGTTGTGCAGGTTTCACGGCTGACCTTCGCAGCAATACTGGAGGACAAGCATTCCCGCAGTGTGTGTTTGACCACTGGCAGGTCCTACCTGGAGATCCAACAGACCCTGGAACTAAGCCCTATACTGTCGTGCAGGTAAAAAACAGGATCCCTTATAATTAAAAACTAGTTGGCAAACACCTTCCACTGATGATTGTTATCACAGACCTGTTCTGAACAGTTTTGAAGCAAATATAACCACAAACTGAGGAGGAAATTGTATAATTGTTCCCCCTTCTATCTGGTTTGACTACATCACCTGTAAATGTGTTCTGCTTGTGGTTCTAGGACACTCGCAAGAGGAAGGGCTTGAAGGAAGGACTGCCAGATGTTGCGCAGTACTTAGACAAGTTGTAAGTGCAGTGAAGACTAGGGAACGTGTATAAATATTTAAAACTAAGTGGAAGAAGCTGTAAAGATGATTATATTATCAAGTTACACATGAGTACTGAAAATAACTATTAATGTAACATTGACTGTTAGTGGTGACAGCATGTTGATATTAAAAGAATGTTTAAAACATCCATACATTATCTTTATTTGCTGTGATCAATGGTTGTATTATGTATTCTACGATTAAAATAATGGAAGAAGTGTTAGAGAAAATATTTTTATTTTGCATACAGCCCCATTCCCCTAGAAATATGTAATGTGTGGCAACATTGCCCAAACAATCTGTTAAGATATGTTTACTTTAAATCTCAATTAGAAATCACATTCTAGGAGTGTGTCAAGTCCACTTTTTCAATTTTGAAGCTGAATCTAAGCTTGAGTATTTAAAACGTTTCATTTTTGACAAAAAATACTGAACTTTACATAAGTATAAAATATAAATCATAAAATGCTGTAAATATACTTGATTTTATTTTTGATACTGGAATATACTTGGATTTTTAATTAATTTATCCAAATGCAAACTGAAAATGAGAGACGTCTTATCTCACAGAGCTTATAGTCCTTTAAGTAATGTTAATGCAAACAAACATGTTATTAGAAAAGTCTGTCTTTAAGATTATATCAGGACCACACCAAACACTATTTTTGAGCAGGAAAGGTGTTTCTACCTTTATAGGAAATTTTGTTCAAGTGTTTGGTAGTTAGGTTTTTCCTAATCATTAATTTGGTATTTCCCACTAATGAGCTTTAGGAATATAAGCTATAAAAAATTCAAACCCAAAACACATATATATATAAAACTAAAGGCTTTTATTCTAAAGATATACTACTATGTAAATACATCTGAATATTCCTGACAATCCTAACCCTAACTTTGTATCATGTTATGCTATAGAATAGGAATGGTTTGTTTAGAATACATTGGACAGTAGGCACCTCTTTATGAGAAACACTGTTTAATATAAAAATGAAGAATGTATCACTTTGTATAAATTTTTAAATCTAAAATGATTAAATTAACATTAATTTGTGAAAGAAATAAACAAAATGTGTGTTTTAACTTTAATATTTTTTTTCTGGAACTTCACAATTATTGTCTACTCTGAAATTTTACTTTTTTGGAAGTCTTAAGGGAAGATTTAGTTGAAGAGCCGAGTTTTTGAAACTTGGCACACCCTTAACAAAATTAATCCCAAAGGTCATGGGATAAAGGCCCTTTGACACGGTATTAGTTGACTAATGCAAGTACACTAATTTGGCTGTGCGCGCACAGCTTGCACCGTGTAAACAGACAAGCAAGTCCACTTGCGAGTGAAAAAGTTGGTCACCATGCAAAACTGCGGCAACTAAAGAATTGGTTGTGTGGGGACACTTATTTGTGGAATGTTATGAAAAGAATGAGTTTTTGTGCAATTTTAAGCACCGAATTTATAAATATAAGAATACGAGGGATATCGCACTAGAGGATATTGTAAAGTTATATTCTCTAGAAGATTCCAAAATAAAATGTTAGGCCTATGTAAATATTGGACATGTGCATTGTGAAATATAATTTAATATCGGTAAGCAAATGTTGTCAATAATTTGATCAAACCATTATTTCCTACCAATCAACGTGGCATGTGTAAATTTTTTTATATACGATCACAAAATATAATACAACATTGCAGTACCATGATTAGTTCCGGCAACATAATATTCGCGTTATCGGCAAGTGAGGTACAAAGGGCCGGAGGTTTTCGCACGAAATCTTCGGCACGTTTTCCAATCTCTGTATTTGACACTTTAACCAATCTTTATAAGTTTTAGTTAATAATGTTCAGCCCAAACACTTTGTAATAATGCTTTGTAAATTTGAGTAGATACATAACATAATATTATTATCGCATAGCAAACCAGATCGTTTATATTTAGACCAATCTACAAATTAATGAATTATTATTTTAAAGGAATATTTTAGGCCTAGCAAGATAGCATTTAACGAATTATTTTGTTACTAGTATACCAAAATTTAAAAAAATACCATACCGAGGGTTGTGTTGGGATTTATTGACCTTATTTGAGTTTAATTTTAGTTATCATGTATGCTAAGTGAGTTAACAAATCAAGAAAAATAATATAATTATTTGGGATCAACTGAAATACATTTTAAACATTAATAAATCTATACTTATAAAAAATAACATGTCTTGACTGACTGATTCATCATCGCCGAGCGCAAACTATCAAGGCTACAAGCATGAAATTCGGAATGTATATTCATTTTGTTATGTAGGCACCCACTAAGAAAGGATTTTAGAAAATTCCACCCCAAAGGGGTCAAAATAGGGGATGATAATATGTATGAAAGTCCGTCATTTTGAAAGTTACATAAACAAAATTTTGTATTTCGGTTATTGACGTAAAACAAATATGTGTTTCAGGAATTTTGGAAATTTTATTTAATAAGGGATGAAAAAGGGGGTGAAAGTTTGTATCGGACTTGCATTATTTTTGATCTGAGGTGAAGTTATGGTCATCAACGTAACGTAATATTTTAAATTAATCTGTAAATACATATGTATATTTTCGTATTTGTATATAATCAACTTCTAAACATTTATTGCGTTTACTGAAAAATTGTAATTTATTTGGCCACCCATTATTCTATATTCACCCTTTCTAGATCCTAGCACATAAGTGTAATTAATATAGGCCTATACGTATAAATAACCCGAACGAGAAATGAGACGCGGTGATAAAAAAAATTGACACAATAGATAGATCAGTTAGCACAACTTCATTTTCAGTAATGTTTTTAGAAGCGATACTAATACAAGTGAAAAATGTGTGTCAGCACAACTAGTAAGTTATGCTGCCCCTTCTTGGCTTCTTACACTCGCCCCTGTCAATACCACAAACGTCTAGTTTCCTCCACTCACCCCCGTCAATACCACAAACGTCTCTTTTCCTCCACTTGCCCCCGTCAATACCACAAATGTCTAGTTTCCTCCACTCACCCCCGTCAATACCACAAACGTCTCTTTTCCTCCACTTGCCCTCGTCAATACCACAAACGTCTCTTTTCCTCCACTTGCCCCCGTCAATACCACAAACGTCTCGTTACCTCCACTCACCCCCGTCAATACCACAAACGTCTAGTTTCCTCCACTCACCCCCGTCAATACCACAAACGTCTCGTTACCTCCACTCGCCCCCGTCAATACCACAAATGTCTAGTTTCCTCCACTCACCCCTGTCAATACCACAAACGTCTCGTTACCTCCACTCGCCCCCGTCAATACCACAAACGTCTATAGTTTCCTCCACTCGCCCCCGTCAATACCACAAACGTCTCGTTACCTCCACTTGCCCCCGTCAATACCACAAACGTCTCTTTTCCTCCACTTGCCCCCGTCAATACTACAAACGTCTCGTTACCTCCACTTGCCCCCGTCAATACCACAAACGTCTAGTTTCCTCCACTCACCCCCGTCAATACCACAAACGTCTCTTTTCCTCCACTTGCCCCCGTCAATACCACAAACGTCTCTTTTCCTCCACTTGCCCCCGTCAATACTACAAACGTCTCGTTACCTCCACTTGCCCCCGTCAATACCACAAACGTCTAGTTTCCTCCACTCACCCCCGTCAATACCACAAACGTCTCGTTACCTCAACTTGCCCCCGTCAATACCACAAACGTCTCGTTTCCTCCACTTGCCCCCGTCAATACCACAAACGTCTCGTTACCTCCACTTGCCCCCGTCAATACCACAAACGTCTCGTTACCTCCACTCACCCCCGTCAATACCACAAACGTCTAGTTTCCTCCCCTCACCCCCGTCAATACCACAAATGTCTCGTTACCTCCACTTGCCCCCGTCAATACCACAAATGTCTCGTTTCCTCCACTTGCCCCCGTCAATACCACAAACGTCTCGTTACCTCCACTTGCCCCCGTCAATACCACAAACGTCTCGTTATCTCCACTTGCCCCCGTCAATACCACAAACGTCTAGTTTCCTCCACTTGCCCCCGCCAATACCACAAACGTCTCGTTACCTCCACTTGCCCCTGTCAATACCACAAACGTCATGTTACCTCCACCCCCATCCCCCAACTTCATCAAGCCCATGCTGCTGCCAGTTGAATGAATTCATTCTTTGGATTCTGGTGTGTTATTTGTCTGTTGTTTACAAAATATTACTCCTGTTGAAAGAGGTCAGTATCCCAGATATTGTTTCTGTAGCGTGATGTTTTAAGACTGTACCATACCTATCTTGCCATTTTGGCTATTCTTAATTTTTTAGGAATTGCCAAGGTATCAATATTGTCTCTTTTCTTCTTTATGGGTTTTAAACCTTATCAATGTCAACTCCCAATTTAGCAAAGGTGGATTTAGCTGGTTGCTGCTGTGGCCTTGATACAAAAAAAAGAGTATACTGTAAAGTGAAAAATTTATGTAAATATTGTCTCCAACCTGCTAGTTTGTTGTAAAATTAGTGGTTGTTAAAATGACCGAGCATAGCAGCTATTTTACCTCTCCCACCCCCTGTGAGATGGACTAGCCCACTTCTACACCCTTCTCTCCATTTCAGTGCAGTGTTAGAGATATGTGATATTGGTAAATTAGCGATATGAGTATGAAAAATTGAACAAGAAGTATATCAATATTTCCCAGTATCAATACTTTCATTTAGCGACAGAAAAATAAAGGCAATAATAAGAAAAGATGAATAAATTTAATAAATGATTGGAAAAATAAAGGCAGAAAAGTATTTGAATTAAAATCTTTTGACACCGGGTAAAAAGTACTGATATTAGTAAAATATCAAAAGGTTGGTATCAATACTAGAATATCTGGTATCTAAAGAAAAGTATTGATACTGGTATCGTATTATTCCTAGTGGTAGTGTAGTGTCTCGTAAAAGTTTAAGATATCAAAACCATATCGAACTCAAAACTTTATATGTAGATATGACCATACCTCAGGACATTATTTTACTTTTACCCTAGCCCTCAAACTAAAGGTAGTTTACTGATCAATGATTTTTTTTAATTCCATATTTTTTCGAAATTGGTTCAAGTGGTTTTGATTAAAATTAATATAGTTGGGCTAATTGACCTCCCAAATAACACCATATATCTGTTTTTTTCGGTTAAAAAAATCGAGGGTTAGTTTACTGAAGAGTGATTTTTTTCAAAAACTTGATATTTTATAACACACTTTAACAATTTGGTTCAAAATTGGTATTTTGGGCCTTAGGCTTAGTAATTATGTTTATGGTAAAAAGTTGTTTTTAAGGGTATTTTACTGATGATTGATTTTTCAATAAGAGTTATTATGATACATTTATGTATGATTGTATCTATCGTATTGTTTATTAATTAAGTACTTACTGTATTTGGTAGTTTTCGATGGGTTTGTAGAGTTTATCGTGGACATTGTTATAACAGGGTTGACATTTGTTAAATATATTTATTACAATATGGTAGGGATGAGAATGGCAGTTTATTAGAGGAAATGCACCTGAATAAGCGAGGAAAATCACGTGTTAATTTTATTATTGTAGATTATTATTCAAAATGTTTTTAAAATCAAGTAATGCATTTTCCAAAATAAAATAGATACATTAAAACTAAAAACTGTATTTTGGTATTTCCACTTTTTTTTATTCTTTCATTCCATTTAGGCTTTATAGAAAATATAACCTATTTTTTCCTTCTAGAAATGTATGTCATTCATTTCTCATCATTTTACAAATAATTCTTAAACATGTGTTTACCTTGCACAATTAAAACATGGCTCTACAATTATATTATAATATCTATTAGGTGCTTGGAAAACACAAGGAACAACCCTGTGCTTCCTCAGAAACCAATGTTAGTGAATTCAGCAGCAGCAGCTTGTGTAAACAGCTTGAACACAGTATTTCTAGATCAGTAATGGCAGCAGATAAAATTAGTAAACATTATTACACCAAACACGCACACACATAGATTATGCCGCAGCTCACACGCTAGAGATATAGTCCATGTCCTTTTCCTGTGTTTGTCCTTTAAGTTATACCTTTTACAGGTTCCTATCTAAGTGTCTTATCATTCTTTACCTTTATCCTTTTTTTCCTCTTTTGTTTTTTGGTTTTCTCCTTTAGGACGTTGCGTTGTGCGTTTCCCACTCCTCCCTGATGAGTTCCGATAGAATGAAACCTAGGTCGGGGATTGGGCGGTGACTATCAATTTTCTCTAAGAAGCAACCATTACCTCTTTGTACATTGCACTGGAATGTTAACGTTTGTTTTTTTCTTTGTAAGGCCTATTGTTTTGCCCCCCCTTTTATATTTTTTACCCCTTTCCTATACCCCCCCGATAAAAAATACAATACCTCAAAGCAAAAAAGGTTTTCCTTTTGATTAACACCTAAATATTATTGGATTTGTTTTAAATCAAAGGGCCCCCTTTTACATCGGAATCACAGGACTTTTCCCGAAGGGGAATAAGACGGTGAAAGATTCCCCTTAACACGTGGGGTTAAAAGGGAGGGGATCGGGGGGCCGTTTTTAATTTTATTTGTACACTGAACAAAATTTATTCCACCTTTGTTGGGGCCACCCCCCAAATTTAAAAAGTGGGGAAATGTATCCCTTTTTCAGTTAAATTTTTTAAAACTCACATATTATCCCCCCCAAAAATTGAGGGTTTTTGGGAGTTTCAGTTAAGTCCCCAAAACACATATTTTATGTAAAACCAGAGCTTTTAAAGAAAAAGGATTTTTAAAAAAAAATTTAAAAATTTTTAAATTTTTTTAACGGGTCATTTGGGGAAAGTTTTTTTAAAAAATAAATAATTTTTTTGAATTCCCCCTTTATTTAGGCCCCCCCCGGGTACCAACCCTAACAAAATCACCGGGGCCCCCGGGGGGGTTTTCGGGGGGGGAGGGACCCCGAGGGATTTTTTTTTTTGGGAAAATTTTCGTGGGGAAGGGGCTAAAATTTTTTCCCCAGAAACTTTTTTTTTTCCCCCAAAAATTACAGCTATAACATTTTATAAATTTCCCCCCGGGGGAACACTCACAAAGGGGCCCGGGGACGACTCCCCGCCGGGGGGAACCCACTAACCACATTTTAACTTTTTCATTTTCACACACCGCCCCCAAACCCTTTACCATCGCTCCAAACAACAACCACTTTTCTTTCAACACATCACAATTTTTTTCCCCATTTTCCACGTTTTCCAAGGGTCCTTTAAACCCCAAACGCTCGTCAACAAAAGCTTTTTAAAGCAAGGGGTTCCAAGGGGAAGGAAACCCCAACCTTTGAGAAATTTTACAGGGGGGCCAAATTTTCCTCCAAACAAACCCCCCTTATTACCTTAATTTACCCCCCCCCCCCCCCCCCGAAAAAATAAGGGAACATTTTAACACTTTTTTGATTAGGGGGGACCCCTTAACACATTTTTTAGATAATCTCAACAAATAACTTCCCTGCTAGGATGGGTACAATTTTGGGGGAGGGGCCACTAAAACATTTAACAATACCCTTTAAAATTAAAGACTACCCAAAACTACCCAAAAAACCAACCTTGATATTAGCCAAGATATAGACAAAGGGTTTTTGGATTTCCTTTAAACAAAAGGGGGCCAAACTTCTCTACTACTTTTTTAAAATCAAAATTAATCGTTTTTAACAAACATCAACTCTTATAGCCCGGGGAAAAAATTCCCTTTTCCCCAATTTAAATTTTATTCGAAACTTAATTTCCAATTTAATATACATAAGCAAATTTTTTTGAAAAACAATGTACATAACAAGGGATACTTGAAATCACGCTACTCATTCACATTACAAAAATTTAACATTTTAAATTTTTTTTCACAAAATTCCTTTAAAAAGAAAACTACCACTACGAAAACTGTTATCAAAAAAAATAGGTTTTCCCGTCCTTCAAAAGGGGCCCCACCGGAAATTAAATAATTCTTCGTTTCCCTTTGCACTTTTAAAAAACACAGAAAAAAAACAAATAAAGCAACCATTTTAAAAAGGGCTTTCTGAGGTTATACAAAGAAGGGGTACTCCGTTTTTTTTGGGGGATGGGGGAAAAATTCCCCCCCTTTCAGGCCGGGTTTTTTCCACGGGCCCCCCGGGGGGCCGGGGGATTTGAACCCAACCTTGCGGGGGCCCCCACGGACCCTTTCGGGGGCCCCCCAGGGAAACCCGGGGCGCCCTTCCCCCCGGGGCGCCCCCTGGGGTGCACCTCCCCTGTCGCTTTTTCAAGGGGATGGGGAAAAAACTTACCCAAATATGGAAAACCCTTTTTTTGGGAAAAATTTTAAAAAGGGAAGGGGATTTTCCCCTTTAATTTTTTACCGAGGGCAACACTTTTAAAAAACAAATAGGGGCCCCTTTTTACTGGGGGTTTAAAAAAAATTTTTTTTTTTTACCACATTTTTGAACTGGTTTTAAAAATCTTCAAATCGTATTTTGGGGAAAACACCCCTTTTTTTTTTAAAACTGACCCCTTTTTTTTGGGGAAACCCAGGTTTTTCCCCCCCTTTTAAAAAATTTTCCCCCACACCTTCCCCTTTTTTTCCCCGCATTTTAAAAAAAGGGGGCCCTTTTCTAAAAAAATTAAAAAAAGTCCCCAAGGGAAACTAGGGGTTTTTGGGAGGGGTTTTAAACCCCTACAAAATCCCAAAACCATTTAATTTTTTTGGGGGAAAGGGGCCGGGCCCCCTTTTTTAAAAACCCAAAAAATTTTCCCCCCAAAAATTTTTTAACACCCGGGGGTTTTTTTTTTTAAAAATTTTTTTTTTTTGGAGGGTTTGGGGGAAAAAAACCCCCCATTTTTTTTTAAACCACTAGTCATTTCCAGGGCCCCCAAAAGACTTTACCCCCTTTAAAATTTTTTTTTTACTCGTTTCCCAAATTAGGTGGGGGGGAAAGTTTGGGGTATTTTTCTGGGGGGGGCCCCTTTTTTTTTCCCATTTTTTTGTTTCCGGGTTTTCATGAAGCAAACGTTTAAAAGGGGTTAAACCCACATCGTGACTCATTAGGCCACCCGTACTTTCGGTCCCCCTTTATTTTTTCGTTATTTTAAAAACCCCTGGCGGCTAAAAATGAAAACATGACATTTTTTTAAACACATCGTCCCCTTTTTTACCAGGAAACACAATGCCTTTTCCCTAAAAATTTTTTCTCGAAAAAAAAAACCTTTAAAAACCCCCGGGAAAAATTTGGGGGGTTTTTCCTTTTCCCAAATTTTACAATCGGGATCCTGTAATTTTTGCGGGGACATGTCCCCTTTGGTACTGGTTCAAAAGCTTTTTTATTTTCCCACTTAATCCTCACATATTTCTTATTTTCCCCCCAAAAAAGTAAAACTCTTTTTTTTTTTCAATGAAAATTTGAATTTGGGGGGGTTTTAACCCCTTTAAAACCCAAAAGGGGTCGTACAAAATTTTTTTAAACCCCCTTAAAACCCCTTTTGGGGGAATAAAACCCGTGGCCCTACAAAATTTCACATAATTTTTTTTTTCAAAATAAAATGGGCCCTCAAACTTTTTTTAAAATAAAAAAACCCCAAAACCAAATTTAAACCCCCCCGGGGCATTTGGAAAAACCACAGGGCCCCCTTTTGACAACATTTTTTAGGAATTTTTTACCTTTTTCCCCCCCTTTTTTTGGGAACACTAACACTTCAAAAAACCCAAAAAGTTTTTAAATTTTCCCCGTTAAAAAGCTTTTTATCCCCGGGGGTTTTAAAATAAAAGTAACTTTTTGTCAACAACTTCTGGGGGGGTTTTAAATTCATTTGGGGTTATCTTTCTTGCGCCCTTGGGGGTTTTTTTTTAGCATGGAAAACGTATTTAAAAAACCGGGAAAATTTTTCCCAAAAAGCGCAGGATGAGGAAACTAACCCCATTTTTAAAACCCCGAAAAAAAGTTCGTTTGGGGGCCCAAATTTGGGGTCTTGCCTAAATCAAAAAGATTTATGACAAAATTTTAACTTTCCCAAAAAAAGGGCCCGGTTTTTTAAAAAAGAAACCAACCCAAGAAAACCCCCTAGCGGGGGGAAAAATGGCTTTTTAAAACCTGAAAATTTTTCCCCACAAAACTTTCTTTGGGTTTTAAATTGATAGTCACAGTTTTTTTTCCCCCCAAATTTTTTAAATTTTTTTCGCCCCCCAAACCGAAATTTTTGACCGGGGGTCGGAAAATTCTTATTTCCCACAATTTTTTGCCAAAAAAACCAAAAATTGAGCTCCTGTGTCACTAACAATCTCATTTTTTTTTCCCCCGTAAATTTGGGGAAAAAAAAAAGCTTTTCTACACTAGAGTTTTCCCGTCAGGGGAAAAATTACCGGGACAATTTTATTTTGGCCCCGGGGGGCCCCGGGGGGGTTTCCCCCCAACCCCTTAAAAATTTGGGGGGGTTTTTCCCCCCTTCAAACCCTTCCTAAAAAATTTTTGGGAAAAATGCCCCCTGGCCTGACAATGGAAACAAACCAAACCCTTTTTGACGGGAAAAAATTTTTTGAAAAAGACCGAAACCCTACTTTTAAAAAACTTTAAACCGGGGAAACTCATAAAAACCCCTTTTTTCCCCGTTCTTTTGTCCCTTTACGGGGCGACGGGCCCTTCTCAAAGTCAAAATGCTAAAATTTTTTTTCGTCCGGGAAAAAGTTTTGGGGGTTTGGGAAAACCCGGGGGGTTCCCACCTTTTTCCCCCCAAAAAAGCCCTTTTTTAAAAAAACACTAACGCTCCTGGCCACCCCAAAAATTTAAATTTAGCCTTTTCCCCTTTTTTTCCCCCCCCCCAAAAACAAAAATTTTTTGACGTTTTTTTTCTTTTTTTTAACCCAAATTTTCTCCAAAATTTTTTTTCCAAAAGTCCCTTTCTTGGGGGCAACCTTTTTTGGGGAAAAACCCAGTAGTATTTTTCCCTTTTTAAAAAATTTTTTTCCACTCCCTTTTTTTAGGGAATTTTAAAAAATCATACTTCCTTACATTTACAAAGGACAAGGGAAAATCCTGTGTTTTACCCTAAAACCCAAAAATTTGGCAAATTGCTAATTTTTCCTATCAGCCCAAACCCAATAGTTCTGTTTGACTGCTCTATCTTTTGCAAAAAAAGGGTATACACACTATCCTCTCCCTTTTGCCTTGAAAACTGTATACAAAGGAATAAGCGAGAAATTCCTAACATACATGGGGGCTTTTTATGGATTCTTTTTCCCTGACCTTTTTTAGCACGGGTTTTGGGTACGTTCTTCCCTTTAAAAGTTTCTTTTTTCCCTGTTTTTAAATAAAAGAATTTGTGTCTTTAAAAACGATCTAGGGCGTTTGTAAGTCGAAAACTCGCCTTTCAATCTTACTGGGGGGTTTAGCCTTTAAAACAATTTTCAATTGAATATTTTTAAATTTTTGGGAAATTTATTTGTCCGAAAAATAACAATAAAACTTTTAAAATTTTTAAAATTAATTCCTAAATAATAATTGAACACACAAAAAGGTTAGCCCATATCAAACAGAAATTTTTCCTACCTTGGTGGGGGGGTTTTGTTTTTTGGTGGGGGTGGTGGGGGTGACTTTGGGTGACGCCCCCTACTGAAAAATTCCCCAGCTGGTTAGTTTGGGCTACTTATCTTCTTTCCCCATGCCAAATTCCCTCCATCCTAAACAGAAACCCTGATATAGGCCGAAACCCGCTTTAAACACCCCGGGTTTCGGCCTCGCGGTACAAAGTTTTATCAGCTCATGTCGTATTTCTTCCACGCAAAGCATAATCAACTAGAAGCCCGCCAATTTTAACCTTCAAACCCAAAATCCCCTTTACATGATTTGGAATTTTTTAAAACCTTTTCCCCCGACATTCACTTTATTCATTTTGTTATCATAAAAATCCCCTTTTTCACATTTGTCATCAATTGATACTTCCCCAAAGCCCCGTTTCCTCACTTCTGACGCCAATTTGAAACCCTTCCCCCTTTTTTTGGGGTGCCCGGTAGCCAACCCTAACAAATAAAACTCCCGGGGACACCCTGGGGGGGGTTTTACATGACAGAAAGGGGGACCCCGGGGGGTGGGGTTTGGGAAAAAGATGGTATGGGGGGAAAAGGATGCTAGCAATTTTAACCAAATGATCTTTTTAATTTCCCCAAACATTTACTACGCATTTAACCATCATTTTAATAAAAATTCCCCCGTGACAGGGAAAAACTCACGAAAAGGGGAACCCGGGGGACCCGCCCTTCTTTTCCGCCCGGGGGTTGAACCCACTAAAACCCCATGTTAAAAATCGTTCCCCATCAACCCAGCGACCGACTACACATCCAAACACCTCGCTTCCAAAAAACCCAACCACGTTTTTTCTTTTTTCCACACAAAATCACAAGTCGATAAAAACCCATCCAAAGTCCTTAAATCGCCAGTTTGGGCTCGAAAACAGGTTTAAGCAATTGAGCTAGGGGCTTTTCCCTCAACGGGAAAGGGAAACCCCCCAAAAAAAAACTTTTGATTTCCAAAGGGGAAAAGTATAAGCGGGGGAAAATTTCCCCAAACAAACCTTACATTTTTTTGGGATTTTTACATTTTAAATTATTATTAAAAAGGGAAAAAATTTTAGGACCTACTTTTTTTTGGTGATAAAAAATTCTAAAAATTTCCCTTCAGTTTTTTCGGGAAGGAAAAATTTTTTAATCGATTTTTCCCCCAGAGGATAGCCCTTTGGGAACATTTCGAAACCACATGTGCGGGTGATTTACAAAAGGAAATTGTATAAGCTAAAGCTAAAATTTAAAAATCAACCAGCCTAAAGGGAACTACTCTTAGCCTCCTAAAAAAAATTTTTAGGGTCAGGTTGTCAAATTTAAAAACTTAAAAAAAAACTGTGTGGTTTTTGGATTAAAAATTTTTAAAAACCATAGATAAAATAAACTTTTTCCCCTATATGTGAAAACAAATCGAGCTTTAAAAACTTTTTCAACTTTTAAAAAAAAAATTTCAAAGTGAGGTAACCCATTGGGTTTTGAAACAACAAAAAGTGTACTTCTCTAATAAAAAACTGAAAACAAAGCTTCTAACCGGGGGTTGAGCTGTTTATCAAAAACTAAAAAATGCATAAAGTTTACAAATCCAAAAACAGGGCTGACTCCCCCAAATTTGGTTTTCTTCCCCAAAATTTCCCGGAGCAAGTTAATAGAAAAACACGGAAAACAAAAGAAAATCATTAAAAACTGTCAAGTATGAAATTTAAAAATGTCTTTTATTTACCCTTTTAAATTTTTAAAAAAAAACAATTTGTAAGCAAATGATCTCAGGGCTGCGTCAACATTCTTCAGAAACATTTTTTCCCCCATATTCCTGCCCATCGGGGCTCTTTCAAAAAATGTGAATGGTGTTTTCCAAACTTATATTCAAATTGTACATGTTGGGAAAAAGAAAAAAGGGATATACCTTGCATTGGGTTAGGAGAACACATTATTTCCCCTACAAAATTTTGAATTCAATCCTTTTTCCCGGGACTCACAAAATTCTTTTTTAGATGGTACCCGGGAAATTTTGTGTCAATGCTTTAAAAGTCCTCAGCAAAGACCTGATAAATTCAAAAATTTTCCCCTCTCCTGAAACAAATGGTAATCTATAGAAGTTACATATTCCTTTCATCCCTGCTTTTGACCTTCTTTTCTACTTGGATAAAATGGCATCAAATTTTAAAGGATACCTTTGACAGTATGGGAAAACCCTTCTTTTTTCATGAACAAGACCCAAATTTAAAGGTTATAGTGGATTCAGCTCGATAAAATTACAAGCATATAAAAAAAATATAAAACTTTCAAACCAAAGTTAATCACAGACAAAAAAAAAAATCCCCGAAGAATCCCATGAGAATTAAAGACAAAGATAATCAAAAATCCCAGTTACTTGTTAATGTTTAAAAAAAAAGGGCCCCAAAAAAATTTAAGTGCATTGAATTGCCAGGAAACAGAATACAAAGTTGAAACCCTTTTCATTTGTTTGTTTACTATAATTGCTTTCCCCCAGGAATCTAATACACGAGCTTTTAAAAATTTTCTTGAAAAAACCCCCCCCCAATAACCTTCCCGAAAAAACAAACTTTTTGTAAGTGGGTTTAATTTTATGGCTCAAACTAGGGGAAAATCACTAAAAAAAAACCTTAAAAACTTTTTGGGGATTATGTCACATTTTTTTAAAAAAAAGTTTTTTTTCCCCCCCCAGGTTAAAAGTGTCAAATAAATTTTTTTGTTTAATTTACTACAAAAACAGTAATTTTAAAGGGGCCCGATGCCAACCCAAACTTTTAGAAAAGAATTTTCTGATTTAGCAATGTCTATCCAATGACAAAACACCTCTTCCAGTAAGTATGGGAATTTTCTGGGTTAAACCACATTTAATAAACAATTTGCCCAAACCCCAAAAGTCCCAATGGGTCAACTTTTTGGGAAAATTTTTTTCTTCAATTTTCTAATAAACAAAAAAATAAATTATAATACAGGTTTTGGCTTTAAATAACCCCGACGAAGTCCCTAACACTTTTTAATTCCTCACCCAAATTTCAGCAAGTTTTTTTCGCCTTCCCTACGATGTTTTCCCCTTGTTGAAAAAACAGTGCGGGGGAAATACTCTTTTTGTCAGCCCGTTTTAAAAAACCTTTCCCTCGCTTTGCTTTTAACCACTTTCCCTACTTTCCCAAAACTTGTTTCCCCTTCAGCACCGACTTTACCTTGGGGAAAAAAAAAAAGTCACAGGGGGCAAGGTCCGGGGGGAGTACAATGGAAAATTTTTCCCAAAACCCGGGGATGCCGTAAATTTTTCGAGGGAAAACTTTCAAAAGACTAGCAGAAAAGGGCCCGGGGAAAATTTTCTTGGTGAAGGATCCGGGGCTTGGTTTTTCATCTTCTCACACGCCACGAAAGGGGCGTCCCGAAACCTTTAATGTTTGAAATGTTGATTGACCGTCTGACCCCCATTAACGAAAACAAACCACGAAAGTCGAAAATGCAATCTTTAAATTCTTTGAATTTGGATTTGCCCCATCTTGGGTTTTTTTTCCCTTTGGGGAGCTTGGGGGGGCCCTTCCCTTGTAAGGATTGCCTCTTTTGGGTTTTGGGATCGTAATTTAAAAAAACCACGATTTTACACAATAATCACCTTGTCTAACAAATCTGTAAACATGGGGATGTTGTTTAAGATGGGCAATTTCAAATGTTCTGTCTTGATTTTTTTTGCTCGGGAGTGGGGGAATTTCCACCATTTTTTGCACAAACCCTTTCCCCATTTTAAAAAGAATTTATGCAAAATCTGTCCAAAAACTTTCCTTTGTCAATTTCCCGTCCCTTTCAGCAAAACCCTCGGGTGCTCAAAACCAAAAAATCAGCGCGGATTAATTTACCAATTTTTTTAATGTTTTGTCCGATTTTTACGTTTAGGGGGCATCCGGGCGCCGATCCGGGGCGTTTCCCCGCCCTTTTTTAAACAGTTTTTAAAACCCCTCCCAAAAAACCCGTGTCCTGAAAAACATTTATTCCCCAAAAACTTCTTTTAACATTACAAAACTTCTGTTGGGATTGGTTTTCCCCAGTTTTAAAAAGAAACTTGAGGGTTTAACCCGTTTCTCTGTCTGACCACTTTTCACTAGTGTTTTAGACTAATTTAATCAAATGCTACAACCCCCCTGAGGGGACCTGCTTGGGTCAGGGTGGGGGAAGGAAAACCCTTAAACCCAAATTTGGTTTAAACTTTCCCTGGCAACCCTTTAAGTTTGCTTGGGGGCAGTTTATTTAAAAAGCCACAAAAACGTAAACGTTACCTTTCCCATGAGAAATCACAAATTTAGACAAAAGATTCTAAAATTTTCAAGTATTTAAATAATAATAAAAGTGGCTTTTTTTAGCCCGGGCAAAGGGGTTTTGGGGGTTTTTCGGGATAAAGCCCGAAAAAAAGTATAAGCATTTTGACACATCTTTGGAAGCTCATGTCAATTATTGAAAATTCCCAAATACACAAAAAAATAAAAAAACTTAAACAAACACTTTGGGTTAAAGGGATAGGCATCATCCCGTTTCAATTAAAAAAGTTTCAAAGAGGCCATAATAAAAAAATTTTCTTCAAAGTTACCTGATTTGTAGATAAATATACTATAAAAAAAAATTTTATTGATTTTTGGCCCCCTTAAAAAAGTAATTTAAAACCTATAGTATTGAATCATACACAGCATTCATATTGGGAGAGGTGGAATATAAAATTTTCATTTTAAATTTGCAGAATTTGGGGGTTTTTCTTTCATTTAAAAGCATTGGATTTTTAAATTTTATTTACAAATTCTCCAAATTTTTCTATTTTTATCCCTTTATTGTCCTCTATCTCATTAGCTAAAATCAAATTTTCTTCTTTTTTAAAATTTAACCCAAAAAACCTTTTCTAAACCCCCAACATTTACACAACATGAACCCAAAAGAAACAGAAAACATTCTAAACTTCCCCAAAGAATTCAATTTAACTTTTAGCTATTTGGGAGGGTGAAAAACAGGGTTTTTTTTGGTTATAAAAAACCCCCCATTAGGGGGTGGGCATCAAATTCCCCTCTATAACCCCAATTCGGGAAAAAAAACCAAAAAAAAACCAAAGCATTACATTAGCATTACATTAGCATAAAAACTTTGCCTGGGGTTTTTTTATGGTTTAACATGAAAACACAGGCAAAGAATTAAAAACCCATGTAAAAAAAACAGTTTACGAAAAATTTGAATGTTTTAAACCCAATTTTATAACTTTCATAATTCCCCTTTAAAGAAAAAAAGAAGGTTAATTTAACTTTAATAAATTAATAATATTGGGGAGCATTTTGCCACAAAAACTACCCGCCACCAAACAAAAAAAATCGACTTTAAACCAAAATTTAAAAACCCCAAAACCATCAGTGGCCGCCCCCTACACTTTCACGGCCCATCGGAACACTCACACCCAAAAAAAAAAAACTAAAGGGCCCCTCTGAACTCACCCCGGGCCGAAACCCGACACTATCCCCGGAATACTGAGGGCCGAGCCCTTTCCAAAAAGCCTGCAACGACTTCTCCAAACCAAAAAAACTTCATTAGAAAAAGAAACACTTCACCAGTGCCCAATTCTGGTCATCCAGCCCCTCGGTTTGAACCCTTCCACCCTCGTTTTGTTTTTGGTTTTCCCCCTCTCGGGCACCCATGTTCCGTGGCCCGTGATCTGTGCTTTTTTGTATATAAAAGGGGAACTGGGGTTAAACGCCACTCTAGGACTTTTGGGTTGGAAATAGCTTTGCAAGCTAAAGGGTTCGGATATAAAACCCCTGTAAAAAAAATTAAATTTTTGGGTAAATCTTTGTTTTTCTAAATGTCACATTTTGGGCTCTTAAAATTATTTCCAATAAAAAAAACAAAACCTAACTTTTAAAAAATTTTTGCGTATTACGTTTTCACCTATTGGGACTTAAATGTTGGACTGTATTTATTTCAAATAGAACCCAACTTTAATGAACTGAAGGGTGATATCAATTGGGCTTTTATTTATTTTTGAAAATTAACGAACTTTTTCAAAAAGAAATACGATTTCATTTTCAAAAACAAAACTTTTTTCACTTTTAATTTTTTCAAATATTTTGGGGGTTTAACTTTGAACTTTGCCCGCAGTGTTTATGTCAAGTATTAAGTTTTTGGGGTTTGGGGAAAAATAAACATCTTTTTGATTTTCGATATTTATTTTAGTAATAAATTTTTTCCTGAGCATAAAGGGCTTAAGCCCTTTTCCCCTTTCTGGGAAAAATAATTTTTCCCAGAAAAATTGTTTTAAAAAATTTCTACATGTTAGATGTTTTGGTTTGTCTTTTGCTTTTGAATTATAATATCAATTTAAAATTTTTCTATGGGGAATTTTTTCCCGTTTTTATTAACTTTTAAAAGGTTCCTCATGAACTTAGAGTACTAGGGGCCATCAGCGCATGTAAAAGGGTTTGTGATAGCCGCCAAAACGACTAAGTGATGGGTGGGTATTTGTTAAGTGTTTTGGGGAGCAAATTTTGGGTTTTTTCAAAATAAAGTCAAAATTAAGTTTTCTATAATTTGGGGGGATCTTTTCATTTCCCCGTTTAAGGGACGAAAAGAGGAGAGATTACTGGCAAAGGGAAAAAACTTTAAAAATTGTTATGTTTAAAAATTGACATTTATGCTTAAAGGGTTTTAAAAAGAGGAGTTTTTTCAATTTTTTTTTCGGCCTGATTTAGTTGGGTATTAGCGTGGCTAATCGCTTTTATGTCTGCGCCCTCCTTATGAGGCCATGATGCAAGATTTTTTATTTTTGTAAAAAAAGCCTATTTTTCTTGAGTTGTTTTATCTCTATATTTGTTTTTCTATATTTTTTTTTAAACTTAATAAACATCTCCTTTACTATAATGTTTGTACTTACTTTTTAAAAACTTATCCTTAGGAAAGGGTACTGCTAGTTTAAAAAAAAGTTTCTAAAAAAAAAACCCAAATGTAATTCATCTTAGTTTTATACATATATTATTTGGGGGTGACCGTGGAAAACGAGTCCCGCAATAGTTTTTTTTGCGTGTGGCGGGTTTTCCCATTTGCTCATTTTTTCTTTGCTCTTTTTAATCACCCAGCACACCTAAATTTTTTTTTTATAACTAATATTTATTAATTTTTTTTTTAAAATTTTGAACACGCCTAATTAGGCCCAATTTTTTCAAATGTTAAGGCTTTTGTGAATAATTAAAGGCCAAATATTCTATCGAATACCAAGTTTAAGTTCAAATAGTCAAGAATCAGTTAGCCCTTTATATCTTTAATACCAGCAGTTGTGTACAAGGTTGAAGTTCTAATAGTCAAGAGTCGGCTTGTCCTTTATATCTTTAATACAGCAGTTGTGTACAAGTTGAAGTTCAAATAGTCAAGATTCGGTTTGTCCTTTATATCTTTAATAGCAGCAGTTGTGTACAAGCTTCAAGTTCAATAGTCAAGAGTCGGTTTGTCCTTTATAATCTTTAATACCAGCAGTTGTGTACAAGGTTGAAGTTCAAATAGTAAAGAGTTGGTTAATCCTTTATACTTTAATACCAGCAGTTGTGTACAAGGTTGAAGTTCAAATAGTCAAGAGTCAGTTTGTCCTTTATATCTTTAATACCAGCAGTTGTGTACAAGGTTGAAGTTCAAATAGTCAAGAGTCGGCTTGTCCTTTATATCTTTAATTCCAGCAGTTGTGTACAAGGTTGAAGTTCAAATAGTAAAAGAGTTGGTTAATCCTTTATATCTTTAATACCAGCAGTTGTGTACAAGGTTGAAGTTCAAATAGTCAAGAGTTGGTTAATCCTTTATATCTTTAATACCAGCAGTTGTGTACAAGGATGAAGTTCAAATAGTCAGAGATAGATTTGTCCTTTATATCTTTAATACCAGCAGTTGTGTACAAGGATGAAGTTCAAATAGTCAAGATCGGCTTGTCCTTTATATCTGTAATACCAGCAGTTGTGTACAGGTTGAAGTCAAATAGTCAAGAGTCGATTAGTGCTTTTTATCTTTATTACCAGCAGTTGAGTACAAGGTTGAAGTTCAAATAGTCAAGGCGTTGTTATCTTTATATCTTTAATACCAGCAGTTGTGTACAAGTCGAAGTTCAAATAGTCAAGAGTTGGTTAATCCTTTATATCTTTAATACCGCAGTTGTGTACAAGGATGAAGTTCAAATAGTCAAGAGTCGTTTGTCCTTTTATATATTTAATACCAGCAGTTGTGTAAAAAGTTGAAATTCAAATAGTCAAGAGTCGTAGTCCTTATATCTTTAATACCAGCAGTTGTGTACAAGTTTGAAGTTCAAATAGTCAAGAGTTGGTTAATCCTTTATATCTTTAATACCAGCAGTTGTGTACAAGGTTTGAAGTTCAAATAGTCAAGAGTCGGTTTGTCCTTTTATACTTTAATAACAGCAGTTGTGCACAAGGATGACGTTCAAATAGGGCAAGAGTTGATTAGTCCTTTATATCTTTAATACCAGCAGTTGTTTACAAGGTTGAAGTTCAAATAGTCAAGAGTCGATTAGTCCTTTTTATCTTTAATACCAGTAGTTTTTGTAAAAGGTTGAAGTTTCAAATAGTCAAAAATCAGTTAGTACTTTTATATCTTTAGTACCAGCAGTTGTGTACAAGGTTGATGTTCAAATAGTCAAGAGTCGGTTTGTCCTTTATATCTTTAATACCAGCAGTTGTTTTACTAGGTTGAAGTTCAAATACTCAAGAGTCGTTTGTCCTTTAAAATCTTTTAATACATCAGCAGTTGTGTACAAGGGTTGAATTTCAAATAGTCAAGAGTCGATTAGTCCTTTTTATCTTTAATACCAGCAGTTGTGTAAAAGGTTGAAGTTCAAATAGTCAAGAGTCAGTTAGTCCTTTATATCTTTAATACCAACAGTTGTGTAAAGGTTGAAGTTCAAATAGTCAAGAGTTCGGTTTTGTCCCTTTATATCTTTAATACCAGCAGTTGTGTACAAGGTTGAAGTTCAAATAGTCAAGAGTCGGTTTGTCCTTATATATTTAATACCAGCAGTTTTACAGCTTGAGCCAAGCAGATGGACTGGTGAGCATTGTTTGTGGGAGCCATAAAAAGCGAAAGAAAGAATGGGGATAGCCTTCAGTCGTTATCTTGTGCAGGAATGAGTGGTGAGACTGCTGTATGAGAGAGGGTGATACAAGAGGGGAGAGGGTGATACAAGAGGGGAGCGGGGTGATATAAGAGGGGAGAGGGTGATACAAGAGGGAGCGGGAGATACAAGAGGGGAGAGGGTGATTCAAGAGGGGAGCAGGAGATACAAGAGGGAGAGGGTGATACTAGAGGGGAGAGGTGATACAAGAGGGGAGCGGGTGATACAAGAGGGGAGAGGGTGATACAAGAGGGGAGCGGGTGATACAAGAGGGGAGAGTGTGATACAAGAGGGGAGCTGGAGATACAAGAGGGGATCAGGTGATACAAGAGGGGAGAGGGTGATACAAGAGGGGAGCAGGAGATACAAGAGGGGAGAGGGTGATACAAGAGGGGAGAGGGTGATACAGGAGGGGAGAGGGTGATACAAGAGGGGAGCGAGAGATACAAGAGGGAGAGGGTGATACAAGAGGGGAGCGGGAGATACAAGAGGGGAGCGGGAGATACAAGAGGGGAGAGGGTGATACAAGAGGGAGCGGGAGATACAAGAGGGGAGAGGTGATACAAGAGGGGAGCGGGTGATACAAGAGGAGAGAGGTGATACAAGAGGGGAGCGGGTGATACAAGAGGGGAGAGGGTGATACAAGTGGGGAGCGGGAGATACAAGAGGGGAGAGGGTGATACAAGAGGGGAGCGGGAGATATAAGAGGGGAGAGGGTGATACAAGAGGGGAGAGTTGATACAAGAGGGGAGCGGGTGATACAAGAGGGGAGCGGGAGATACAGAGGGGAGAGGGTGATACAAGAGGGGAGAGGGTGATACAAGAGGGGATGAGGGTGATACAAGAGGGGAGCGGGAGATACAAGAGGGGAGCGGGAGATACAAGAGGGGTGAGGGTGATACAAGAGGGAGCGGGAGATACAAAATGGGAGAGGTGATACAGAGTGGAGCGGGTGATACAAGAGGGGAGAGGGTGATGCAAGAGGGGTGCGGGGATACAAGAGGGAGGGGGTGATACAAAAGGGGAAACAGGAGATACAAGAGGGGAGAGGGGGATACAAGAGGGGAGCGGGAGATACAAGAGGGGGAGAGGTGATACAAAAGGGGAGCGGGAGATACAAGAGGGGAAACGGGTGATACAAGAGGGGAGAGGTTGATACAAGGGGGGAGAGGTGATACAATAGGGGAGCGGGTGATACAAGAGGGAGCGGGTGATACAAGAGGGGAGAGGGTGATACAAGAGGGGAGCGGGAGATACAATAGGGGAGCAGGTGATACAAGAGGGAGAGGGTGATACAAGAGGGGAGGGGGGGATACAAGAGGGGAGAGGGTGATCAAGAGGGGAGCAGGAGATACAAGGGGGAGAGGGTGATACAAAGGGGGGAAGGTGTACAAGGGGGAAGAGGTGATACAAGAGGGAGGGGTGATAAAAAGGGGGGAGCAGGTGATACAAGGGGGGGAGAGGGGATACAGAGGGGGCGGGAGTTTCAAGAGGGGAGAGGGTGATACAAGAGGGGCAGGAGTACAAGAGGGGGCGGAGATACAAGAGGGGAGAGGGTGAACAAGAGGGGAGAGGGTGATACAAGAGGGGACGGGAGTACAAGGGGGAGAGGGGATACAGAGGGGACGGGAGTAAAGAGGGGAGGGGTGATAAAGGGGAGCGGGTGATACAAGAGGGGGCGGGTGGGTGTATGGAGAGTGAAAGGGTACAGATGAAGAAGCTAACTAAAAAAATTAAATGTGGATAAAAAAAGGGATGCCCAAAACTTGCTAAACAATTAAATTAAATTTTAAGGGTTTATTAATTTATCTTTTACTCTTACAAAAGTTTTTTTAAAAAGCAAAGTTGTGGAATAAGTGAATTCTTGTTAAAGATGTTTTTTATTTTCCCTAAGAATATTTTTTAATTCCCTTAGAATAAACAATTATTTTTTTTATCTATTGATGCTGATGTTATTTTTATTGTGATAAAAATTCAATGTAGAAAACTAAAGATTTTTTTTGTTTTCATTAAAAAGGTATAGTTTTTTTGGAAAATAAAAACTATTGAAAACGTTTAAAACCCAAAAAAAAAAAATTGTCAAACAAAGGAAGGGTTGTATTAAAATTAAATTTAAAGAGATAAACTAAAATTTTGTTTGACAAATCAATTTTTTAAAAACCATTTTGAAATCAGTATACGTGATAGATTTCCCCCTATGTGAGGAAAAAAAATTATTTTAATTGTATTAATCGTATTCATTTGAAATTTTTTTGATTCCAAAAAAAAATATAATTGCATACCCCTTTTTAATCTATTGTTAATGAACATTTTAATAAAATTTGACTTGTAACTTTTTTAAAACAATTTTTAAACGAAGGTGATTTCCAGAGCCCACAAATTGGGTTTTCAAACCCCCCAAAATGATTGAACCAAGATCCAATTTTTAAAATTTTTAAAAAAAATTTGAGCACATTGAAAAACATCAAAATGTTTTTTAGGTTTTGCCCAACTTGCCTTCACGCCCCTCATTATTTCCCTATTTGTGAAAAATGGGTACAGAAGCACAGTTTTCACTGCATGCAAAACTCCATTACTTTGAAACACATACATAGGGTTTGAGGAGTGTTAGGAAGGAAGGTTGGGAAAAAGAGAAACAAGGGAGTGAAGGGGGGGAGGGGAGAGAAAAAGTCGTGATAGAAAACTTCATCTGGGGTGAAGAAAGAATAGGGGAGACTGTAAACATAAGGTAATACAAAGTGTGTCCGTAGATAATGACCACAGGTTGTTTGGGCAGAATAAAGGATGGGGAAAGGGAGTAAGACAAAAAGAAGAAATAAGGGTGTGGGGGCTAAAAAAAAAGAGGAAAAAAAAGCTGACTTAAGAAAAGGAAGAAAACTTTAAAACCCAAGGATGAGCTGCAAAGTGTGAGGTTTTAATGGGTAAGGTTTAAGAGCATTGGTGACATGCAAAGGTTAAGGAAGTGAAAATAAAAATAAAGTATTAAAAAAGGGGTTTTAAGAAAAGGAACAAGGGAAAAAAAGGGAAAAATATAGCGAGAAGAAGGGAAAAAGCGAAGCGGTTTCACGGAATCTTGGTAGGTTTGGATGGGAAAAAAAGGACAAGAACTGGAAAAGGGTGTGAAAGGAAGTGAAGGGCTTATAACAAGTAAGAAATTGAGGAGAGGAAAAAAGGAATATAATATAAAT